>JAEIGM010000330.1:0-38561 GCA_018903735.1 Drosophila cardini
CACATTTCGGGCCTTGATCTTAGCTATCTCTGTCAAAACTCAACCGATTTTGAATCAGAATACCGTTTAATTCAATAATTTTCATTTATATCGACTCTGCATCAAAATAATCTTGATTTCGTCAATTTAAAATTTTTTCATTTATTTTTTGTTTTTGCATTTTCTGGCGTTTCTAGAGGTCTTAGAGGATTTTAGACGTTATTTTTCGAATCCTCACATTTCGGGCCTTGATCTTAGCTATCTCTGTCAAAACTCAACCGATTTTTGAATCGGAATACCATTTAATTCAATAATTTTCTTTTTTATCGACTCTGCATCAAAATAATCTTGATTTCGTCAATTTAAAATTTTTTCATTTATTTTTTGTTTTTCCATTTTCTGGCGTTTCTAGAGGTCTTAGACGATTTTAGACGTTGTTTTCGAATCCTCACATTTCAGGCCTTGATCTTAGCTATCTCTGTCAAAACTCAACCGATTTTGAATCAGAATACCGTTTAATTCAATAATTTTCATTTATATCGACTCTGCATCAAAATAATCTTGATTTCGTCAATTTAAAATTTTTTCATTTATTTTTTGTTTTTGCATTTTCTGGCGTTTCTAGAGGTCTTAGAGGATTTTAGACCTTATTTTCGAATCCTCACTTTTCGGGCCTTGATCTTAGCTATCTCTGTCAAAACTCAACCGATTTTGAATCGGAATACCATTTAATTCAATAATTTTCATTTATATCGACTCTGCATCAAAATAATCTTGATTTCGTCAATTTAAAATTTTTCCATTTATTTTTTGTTTTTGCATTTTCTGGCGTTTCTAGAGGTCTTAGAGGATTTTAGACGATATTTTCGAATCCTCACATTTCAGGCCTTGATCTTAGCTATCTCTGTCAAAACTCAACCGATTTTGAATCAGAATACCGTTTAATTCAATAATTTTCATTTATATCGACTCTGCATCAAAATAATCTTGATTTCGTCAATTTAAAATTTTTTCATTTATTTTTTTGTTTTTGCATTTTCTGGCGTTTCTAGAGGTCTTAGAGGATTTTAGACGTTATTTTCGAATCCTCACATTTCGGGCCTTGATCTTGGCTATCTCTGTCAAAACTCAACCGATTTTGAATCGGAATACCATTTAATTCAATAATTTTCATTTATATCGACTCTGCATCAAAATAATCTTGATTTCGTCAATTTAAAATTTTTTCATTTATTTTTTTTTTTGCATTTTCTGGCGTTTCTAGAGGTCTTAGAGGATTTTAGACGTTATTTTCGAATCCTCACATTTCGGGCCTTGATCTTAGCTATCTCTGTCGAAACTCAACCGATTTTGAATCGGAATACCATTTAATTCAATAATTTTCATTTGTATCGACTCTGCATCAAAATAATCTTGATTTCGTCAATTTAAAATTTTTTCATTTATTTTTGTTTTTGCATTTTCTGGCGTTTCTAGAGGTCTTAGAGGATTTTAGACGTTATTTTCGAATCCTCACATTTCGGGCCTTGATCTTAGCTATCTCTGTCAAAACTCAACCGATTTTGAATCGGAATACCATTTAATTCAATAATTTTCATTTATATCGACTCTGCATCAAAATAATCTTGATTTCGTCAATTTAAAATTTTTTCATTTATTTTTTGTTTTTGCATTTTCTGGCGTTTCTAGAGGTCTTAGACGATTTTAGACGTTGTTTTCGAATCCTCACATTTCAGGCCTTGATCTTAGCTATCTCTGTCAAAACTCAACCGATTTTGAATCAGAATACCGTTTAATTCAATAATTTTCATTTATATCGACTCTGCATCAAAATAATCTTGATTTCGTCAATTTACAATTTTTTCATTTATTTTTTGTTTTTGCATTTTCTGGCGTTTCTAGAGGTCTTAGACGATTTTAGACGTTATTTTCGAATCCTCACATTTCGGGCCTTGATCTTGGCTATCTCTGTCAAAACTCAACCGATTTTGAATCGGAATACCATTTAATTCAATAATTTTCATTTATATCGACTCTGCATCAAAATAATCTTGATTTCGTCAATTTAAAATTTTTTCATTTATTTTTTGTTTTTGCATTTTCTGGCGTTTCTAGAGGTCTTAGAGGATTTTAGACCTTATTTTCGAATCCTCACATTTCGGGCCTTGATCTTAGCTATCTCTGTCGAAACTCAACCGATTTGAATCGGAATACCATTTAATTCAATAATTTTCATTTATATCGACTCTGCATCAAAATAATCTTGATTTCGTCAATTTAAAATTTGTTCATTTATTTTTTGTTTTTGCATTTTCTGGCGTTTCTAGAGGTCTTAGAGGATTTTAGACCTTATTTTCGAATCCTCACATTTCGGGCCTTGATCTTAGCTATCTCTGTCAAAACTCAACCGATTTTGAATCGGAATACCATTTAATTCAATAATTTTCATTTATATCGACTCTGCATCAAAATAATCTTGATTTCGTCAATTTAAAATTTTTTTCATTTAATTTTTTGTTTTTCCATTTTCTGGCGTTTCTAGAGGTCTTAGACGATTTTAGACGTTATTTTCGAATCCTCACATTTCGGGCCTTGATCTTGGCTATCTCTGTCAAAACTCAACCGATTTTGAATCGGAATACCATTTAATTCAATAATTTTCATTTATATCGACTCTGCATCAAAATAATCTTGATTTCGTCAATTTAAAATTTTTTCATTTATTTTTTGTTTTTGCATTTTCTGGCGTTTCTAGAGGTCTTAGAGGATTTTAGACGTTATTTTCGAATCCTCACATTTCGGGCCTTGATCTTAGCTATCTCTGTCAAAACTCAACCGATTTTGAATCGGAATACCATTTAATTCAATAATTTTCATTTATATCGACTCTGCATCAAAATAATCTTGATTTCGTCAATTTAAAATTTTTTCATTTATTTTTTGTTTTTGCATTTTCTGGCGTTTCTAGAGGTCTTAGAGGATTTTAGACGTTATTTTCGAATCCTCACATTTCGGGCCTTGATCTTAGCTATCTCTGTCAAAACTCAACCGATTTTGAATCGGAATACCATTTAATTCAATAATTTTCATTTGTATCGACTCTGCATCAAAATAATCTTGATTTCGTCAATTTAAAATTTTTTCATTTATTTTTTGTTTTTGCATTTTCTGGCGTTTCTAGAGGTCTTTGACGATTTTTAGACGTTATTTTCGAATCCTCACATTTCAGGCCTTGATCTTAGCTATCTCTGTCAAAACTCAACCGATTTTGAATCGGAATACCATTTAATTCAATAATTTTCATTTATATCGACTCTGCATCAAAATAATCTTGATTTCGTCAATTTAAAATTTTTTCATTTATTTTTTGTTTTTCCATTTTCTGGCGTTTCTAGAGGTCTTAGACGATTTTAGACGTTATTTTCGAATCCTCACATTTCGGGCCTTGATCTTAGCTATCTCTGTCAAAACTCAATCGATTTTGAATCAGAATACCATTTAATTCAATAATTTTCATTTATATCGACTCTGCATCAAAATAATCTTGATTTCGTCAATTTACAATTTTTTCATTTAATTTTTTGTTTTTGCATTTTCTGGCGTTTCTAGAGGTCTTAGAGGATTTTAGACGTTATTTTCGAATCCTCACATTTCGGGCCTTGATCTTGGCTATCTCTGTCAAAACTCAACCGATTTTGAATCGGAATACCATTTAATTCAATAATTTTCATTTATATCGACTCTGCATCAAAATAATCTTGATTTCGTCAATTTAAAATTTTTTCATTTATTTTTTGTTTTTGCATTTTCTGGCGTTTCTAGAGGTCTTAGAGGATTTTAGACCTTATTTTCGAATCCTCACATTTCGGGCCTTGATCTTAGCTATCTCTGTCAAAACTCAACCGATTTTGAATCGGAATACCATTTAATTCAATAATTTTCATTTATATCGACTCTGCATCAAAATAATCTTGATTTCGTCAATTTAAAATTTTTTCATTTATTTTTTGTTTTTGCATTTTCTGGCGTTTCTAGAGGTCTTAGACGATTTTAGACGTTATTTTCGAATCCTCACATTTCGGGCCTTGATCTTAGCTATCTCTGTCAAAACTCAACCGATTTTGAATCGGAATACCATTTAATTCAATAATTTTCATTTATATCGACTCTGCATCAAAATAATCTTGATTTCGTCAATTTAAAATTTTTTCATTTATTTTTTTGTTTTTTGCATTTTCTGGCGTTTCTAGAGGTCTTAGAGGATTTTAGACGTTATTTTCGAATCCTCACATTTCGGGCCTTGATCTTAGCTATCTCTGTCAAAACTCAACCGATTTTGAATCGGAATACCATTTAATTCAATAATTTTCATTTATATCGACTCTGCATCAAAATAATCTTGATTTCGTCAATTTAAAATTTTTTCATTTATTTTTTGTTTTTGCATTTTCTGGCGTTTCTAGAGGTCTTAGAGGATTTTAGACGTTATTTTCGAATCCTCAGGCCTTGATCTTAGCTATCTCTGTCGAAACTCAACCGATTTTGAATCGGAATACCATTTAATTCAATAATTTTCATTTATATCGACACTGCATCAAAATAATCTTGATTTCGTCAATTTAAAATTTTTTCATTTATTTTTTGTTTTTGCATTTTCTGGCGTTTCTAGAGGTCTTAGACGATTTTAGACGTTATTTTCGAATCCTCACATTTCGGGCCTTGATCTTAACTATCTCTGTCAAAACTCAACCGATTTTGAATCGGAATACCATTTAATTCAATAATTTTCATTTATATCGACTCTGCATCAAAATAATCTTGATTTCGTCAATTTAAAATTTTTTTCATTTATTTTTTGTTTTTGCATTTTCTGGCGTTTCTAGAGGTCTTAGAGGATTTTAGACGTTATTTTCGAATCCTCACATTTCGGGCCTTGATCAAAATAATCTTGATTTCGTCAATTTAAAATTTTTTCATTTATTTTTTGTTTTTGCATTTTCTGGCGTTTCTAGAGGTCTTAGACGATTTTAGACGTTATTTTCGAATCCTCACATTTCGGGCCTTGGTTTTAACTATCTCTGTCGAAACTCAACCGATTTTGAATCGGAATACCATTTAATTCAATAATTTTCATTTATATCGACTCTGCATCAAAATAATCTTGATTTCGTCAATTTAAAATTTTTTCATTTATTTTTTGTTTTTGCATTTTCTGGCGTTTCTAGAGGTCTTAGACGATTTTAGACGTTATTTTCGAATCCTCACATTTCAGGCCTTGATCTTAGCTATCTCTGTCAAAACTCATTCGATTTTGAATCAGAATACCGTTTAATTCAATAATTTTCATTTATATCGACTCTGCATCAAAATAATCTTGATTTCGTCAATTTACAATTTTTTCATTTAATTTTTTGTTTTTGCATTTTCTGGCGTTTCTAGAGGTCTTAGAGGATTTTAGACGTTATTTTCGAATCCTCACATTTCGGGCCTTGATCTTAGCTATCTCTGTCAAAACTCAACCGATTTTGAATCGGAATACCATTTAATTCAATAATTTTCATTTATATCGACTCTGCATCAAAATAATCTTGATTTCGTCAATTTAAAATTTTTTCATTTATTTTTTGTTTTTGCATTTTCTGGCGTTTCTAGAGGTCTTAGAGGATTTTAGACGTTATTTTCGAATCCTCACATTTCAGGCCTTGATCTTAGCTATCTCTGTCAAAACTCAACCGATTTTGAATCAGAATACCATTTAATTCAATAATTTTCATTTATATCGACTCTGCATCAAAATAATCTTGATTTCGTCAATTTAAAATTTTTTCATTTATTTTTTGTTTTTGCATTTTCTGGCGTTTCTAGAGGTCTTAGGCGATTTTAGACGTTATTTTCGAATCCTCACATTTCAGGCCTTGATCTTAGCTATCTCTGTCAAAACTCATTCGATTTTGAATCAGAATACCGTTTAATTCAATAATTTTCATTTATATCGACTCTGCATCAAAATAATCTTGATTTCGTCAATTTACAATTTTTAGACCCCGTACTCTAAAAAAGAGTATAGGGGTCTATTAAGTTTGTCTGAAGCGAAATGTGCGTAACAGGTAGAAGGAGGCTTTTCCGACCCCATAAAGTATATATATTCTTAATCAGCATCAACAGCCGAGACGATATAGCAATGTCCGTCTGTCCGTCTGTCCGTCTGTCCGTCTGTCCGTCCGTCTGTATGATCACCTAGATCTTCTAAACTACAAGAGCTAGAGACACCAAATTTGGAATGAAAGTCCGTCTGCTTCGCGAGCAGATCAAGTTTATTTCAAATCTTTGCCACGCCCCCTACCGCCCCCGCAAATTGTAAAAAACTTTTTTCACATCACTATAACTTGAAAACGACTAGAGCTAGAAAAACCAAATTCACACAGTATGTGTATGGTACCAATGCTAGTATCCTCACCAAGTTTGAACCGAATCGGACAACTATAGCCTATAGCTCCCATAGGACAAATCGGTCAAAAATAAAAAATTTGTATGAAGACATATAATGTTAGTTGAGCGATCGCAACCAAACTCACAGAGGATGTGTGTATTATTATTAAAAATATCCCCACCAAGTTTGGTCCAAATCGGACAACAACAACATATCAAACAAATTAATCAAAAATGCTGAATTTTATGTAAAAATTGTTTGTTTACACTGCTTGAAAGAGTTTTTACACTGCTTGCAAGAGTTAACTCTACGTTTAACTACACAAACTGCAGCAAGCAGTGTAGTGTGTTAAATAAACAATTATTGCATGTGAATGAAAATAATTCAACTGAATTATCAGCAGAGCGTGGTCTTATTGGTAGGGTCGCGGTTCGTTATTTTGCAAATCCGCGTGGGTCCCAGGTTCGAGTCCAGCCAAAGTTAAATACAAATTTTTAAATTTTTTTAATTTTTACACAAATTGTAAACCTATTTTAAATAATAATAACGTTTATTTGTATTTAAAATGTATTTGCGTAACATGGTATGCTAAAAAAAAAGTAATACGAAAGTCCAAAACAATTCAGAAAACTCCCTTGCACGTACATACATTTATTAATGTGTATGTGTATACATTCATACATACATACATACATACATATTTTTGCTTATGCTTTGCACTTGTTCAACTGCTTTGAACTGCTTAACGTAGTTCAATTGAAGTAAGTTGTTCAGTTGATCGGCATTTAGCGCTCATTGGTACTTGTTCCGAACTGATTTTGGGACGCGCCAAAAATAAATTCTGTTACTATACAGATTCATGCAATGCTACTGAACGCAGATATTGTTTTAATTTTTACCATTTTGAATGAAAGATTTCAATTCTAATACATATTTATTTGTATATTTGTTGTCTCGCATGATAACACATTTTAAAATGCACTCCCGCCAGAGCTCAATCCGCTAATATTAATTTTTGTTATACTAAATGTGAATGAGAATAATCAACGCTATTTGGAAGAAGAGCGTGGCCCAATTGGTAGGGTTACGGTTCGTTCTTTTGCAAATCGGCATGGGTCGCAGGTTCGAGTCCAGTCAAAGTTAATTAAATATAAATTTTATTTTTTCAAAATTAAATTTAAATTTAAATTTTATTTTTTAAAATTAAATTTAAATTTAAATTTAATTTCAAATTGTAAAACACGGCTTATTTTTAAAATAAGCCAAGTAAGGAAATTGTGCATTTAATTGTGTTTATATTTACATACATTTGTATATAAATATGTATGTATACAAAATGTGAATAACTCCGTTTTTCTTCTTTTTCGTATGGAAAATGCGCACTTCTGTGAGTACGGGGTCTTTTACAGTCGGCTCGCTCGACTGTAGCCTTTCTTACTTTTTTTATTTAATTTTTTGTTTTTGCATTTTCTGGCGTTTCTAGAGGTCTTAGAGGATTTTAGACGTTATTTTCGAATCCTCACATTTCGGGCCTTGATCTTAGCTATCTCTGTCAAAACTCAACCGATTTTCAATCGGAATACCATTTAATTCAATAATTTTCATTTATATCGACTCTGCATCAAAATAATCTTGATTTCGTCAATTTAAAATTTTTTCATTTATTTTTTGTTTTTGCATTTTCTGGCGTTTCTAGAGGTCTTAGAGGATTTTAGACGTTATTTACGAATCCTCACATTTCAGGCCTTGATCTTAGCTATCTCTGTCAAAACTCAACCGATTTTGAATCGGAATACCATTTAATTCAATAATTTTCATTTATATCGACTCTGCATCAAAATAATCTTGATTTCGTCAATTTAAAATTTTTTCATTTATTTTTTGTTTTTGCATTTTCTGGCGTTTCTAGAGGTCTTAGAGGATTTTAGACGTTATTTTCGAATCCTCAAATCTGTCAAAACTCAACCGATTTTGAATCGGAATACCATTTAATTCAATAATTTTCATTTATATCGACTCTGCATCAAAATTATCTTGATTTCGTCAATTTAAAATTTTTTCATTTATTTTTTGGTTTGCATTTTCTGGCGTTTCTAGAGGTCTTAGAGGATTTTAGACGTTATTTTCGAATCCTCACATTTCGGGCCTTGATCTTAGCTATCTCTGTCAAAACTCAACCGATTTTGAATCGGAATACCATTTAATTCAATAATTTTCATTTATATCGACTCTGCATCAAAATAATCTTGATTTCGTCAATTTAAAATTTTTTCATTTATTTTTTGTTTTTGCATTTTCTGGCGTTTCTAGAGGTCTTAGAGGGTTTAAGACGTTATTTTCGAATCCTCACATTTCGGGCCTTGATCTTAGCTATCTCTGTCAAAACTCAACCGATTTTGAATCGGAATACCATTTAATTCAATAATTTTCATTTATATCGACTCTGCATCAAAATAATCTTGATTTCGTCAATTTAAAATTTTTTCATTTATTTTTTGTTTTTGCATTTTCTGGCGTTTCTAGAGGTCTTAGAGGATTTTAGACGTTATTTTCGAATCCTCACATTTCGGGCCTTGATCAAAATAATTTTGATTTCGTCAATTTAAAATTTTTTCATTTATTTTTTGTTTTTGCATTTTCTGGCGTTTCTAGAGGTCTTAGACGATTTTAGACGTTATTTTCGAATCCTCACATTTCGGGCCTTGATTTTAACTATCTCTGTCGAAACTCAACCGATTTCGAATCGGAATACCATTTAATTCAATAATTTTCATTTATATCGACTCTGCATCAAAATAATCTTGATTTCGTCAATTTAAAATTTTTTCATTTATTTTTTGTTTTTGCATTTTCTGGCGTTTCTAGAGGTCTTAGGCGATTTTAGACGTTATTTTCGAATCCTCACATTTCAGGCCTTGATCTTAGCTATCTCTGTCAAAACTCATTCGATTTTGAATCAGAATACCGTTTAATTCAATAATTTTCATTTATATCGACTCTGCATCAAAATAATCTTGATTTCGTCAATTTAAAATTTTTTCATTTATTTTTTGTTTTTGCAT
Source organism: Drosophila cardini (assembly GCA_018903735.1). Lineage (NCBI taxonomy): Eukaryota > Metazoa > Arthropoda > Insecta > Diptera > Drosophilidae > Drosophila > Drosophila cardini. Next base: position 9,472 of record JAEIGM010000330.1, read on the forward strand.
TTTCTGGCGTTTCTAGAGGTCTTAGAGGATTTTAGACGTTATTTAAGAATCCTCACATTTCAGGCCTTGATCTTAGCTATCTCTGTCAAAACTCAACCGATTTTGAATCGGAATACCATTTAATTCAATAATTTTCATTTATATCGACTCTGCATCAAAATAATCTTGATTTCGTCAATTTAAAATTTTTTCATTTATTTTTTGTTTTTGCATTTTCTGGCGTTTCTAGAGGTCTAAGAGGATTTTAGACCTTATTTTCGAATCCTCAAATCTGTCAAAACTCAACCGATTTTGAATCGGAATACCATTTAATTCAATAATTTTCATTTATATCGACTCTGCATCAAAATAATCTTGATTTCGTCAATTTAAAATTTTTTCATTTATTTTTTGGTTTGCATTTTCTGGCGTTTCTAGAGGTCTTAGAAGATTTTAGACGTTATTTTCGAATCCTCACATTTCGGGCCTTGATCTTAGCTATCTCTGTCAAAACTCAACCGATTTCGAATCGGAATACCATTTAATTCAATAATTTTCATTTATATCGACTCTGCATCAAAATAATCTTGATTTCGTCAATTTAAAATTTTTTCATTTATTTTTTGTTTTTGCATTTTCTGGCGTTTCTAGAGGTCTTAGGCGATTTTAGACGTTATTTTCGAATCCTCACATTTCAGGCCTTGATCTTAGCTATCTCTGTCAAAACTCATTCGATTTTGAATCAGAATACCGTTTAATTCAATAATTTTCATTTATATCGACTCTGCATCAAAATAATCTTGATTTCGTCAATTTACAATTTTTTCATTTAATTTTTTGTTTTTGCATTTTCTGGCGTTTCTAGAGGTCTTAGAGGGTTTTAGACGTTATTTTCGAATCCTCACATTTCGGGCCTTGATCTTAGCTATCTCTGTCAAAACTCAACCGATTTTGAATCGGAATACCATTTAATTCAATAATTTTCATTTATATCGACTCTGCATCAAAATAATCTTGATTTCGTCAATTTAAAATTTTTTCATTTATTTTTTGTTTTTGCATTTTCTGGCGTTTCTAGAGGTCTTAGAGGATTTTAGACGTTATTTACGAATCCTCACATTTCAGGCCTTGATCTTAGCTATCTCTGTCAAAACTCAACCGATTTTGAATCGGAATACCATTTAATTCAATAATTTTCATTTATATCGACTCTGCATCAAAATAATCTTGATTTCGTCAATTTAAAATTTTTTCATTTATTTTTTGTTTTTGCATTTTCTGGCGTTTCTAGAGGTCTAAGAGGATTTTAGACCTTATTTTCGAATCCTCAAATCTGTCAAAACTCAACCGATTTTGAATCGGAATACCATTTAATTCAATAATTTTCATTTATATCGACTCTGCATCAAAATAATCCTGATTTCGTCAATTTAAAATTTTTTCATTTATTTTTTGTTTTGCATTTTCTGGCGTTTCTAGAGGTCTTAGAAGATTTTAGACGTTATTTTCGAATCCTCACATTTCGGGCCTTGATCTTAGCTATCTCTGTCAAAACTCAACCGATTTTGAATCGGAATACCATTTAATTCAATAATTTTCATTTATATCGACTCTGCATCAAAATAATCTTGATTTCGTCAATTTAAAATTTTTTTCATTTATTTTTTGTTTTTGCATTTTCTGGCGTTTCTAGAGGTCTTAGAGGGTTTTAGACGTTATTTTCGAATCCTCACATTTCGGGCCTTGATCTTACCTATCTCTGTCGAAACTCAACCGATTTTGAATCGGAATACCATTTAATTCAATAATTTTCATTTATATCGACTCTGCATCAAAATAATCTTGATTTCGTCAATTTAAAATTTTTTCATTTATTTTTTGTTTTTGCATTTTCTGGCGTTTCTAGAGGTCTTAGAGGATTTTAGACCTTATTTTCGAATCCTCACATTTCGGGCCTTGATCTTAGCTATCTCTGTCAAAACTCAACCGATTTTGAATCGGAATACCATTTAATTCAATAATTTTTATTTATATCGACTCTGCATCAAAATAATCTTGATTTCGTCAATTTAAAATTTTTTTCATTTATTTTTTGTTTTTGCATTTTCTGGCGTTTCTAGAGGTCTTAGAGGATTTTAGACGTTATTTTCGAATCCTCACATTTCGGGCCTTGATCTTAGCTATCTCTGTCAAAACTCAACCGATTTTGAATCGGAATACCATTTAATTCAATAATTTTCATTTATATCGACTCTGCATCAAAATAATCTTGATTTCGTCAATTTAAAATTTTTTCATTTATTTTTTGTTTTTGCATTTTCTGGCGTTTCTAGAGGTCTTAGAGGATTTTAGACGTTATTTTCGAATCCTCACATTTCGGGCCTTGATCTTAGCTATCTCTGTCAAAACTCAACCGATTTTGAATCGGAATACCATTTAATTCAATAATTTTCATTTATATCGACTCTGCATCAAAATAATCTTGATTTCGTCAATTTAAAATTTTTTCATTTATTTTTTGTTTTTGCATTTTCTGGCGTTTCTAGAGGTCTTAGAGGATTTTAGACGTTATTTTCGAATCCTCACATTTCGGGCCTTGATCTTAGCTATCTCTGTCAAAACTCAACCGATTTTGAATCGGAATACCATTTAATTCAATAATTTTCATTTATATCGACTCTGCATCAAAATAATCTTGATTTCGTCAATTTAAAATTTTTTCATTTATTTTTTGTTTTTGCATTTTCTGGCGTTTCTAGAGGTCTTAGAGGATTTTAGACGTTATTTTCGAATCCTCACATTTCGGGCCTTGATCTTAGCTATCTCTGTCAAAACTCAACCGATTTTGAATCGGAATACCATTTAATTCAATAATTTTCATTTATATCGACTCTGCATCAAAATAATCTTGATTTCGTCAATTTAAAATTTTTTCATTTATTTTTTGTTTTTGCATTTTCTGGCGTTTCTAGAGGTCTTAGAGGATTTTAGACGTTATTTTCGAATCCTCACATTTCGGGCCTTGATCTTAGCTATCTCTGTCAAAACTCAACCGATTTTGAATCGGAATACCATTTAATTCAATAATTTTCATTTATATCGACTCTGCATCAAAATAATCTTGATTTCGTCAATTTAAAATTTTTTCATTTAATTTTTTGTTTTTGCATTTTCTGGCGTTTCTAGAGGTCTTAGAGGATTTTAGACGTTATTTTCGAATCCTCACATTTCGGGCCTTGATCTTAGCTATCTCTGTCAAAACTCAACCGATTTTGAATCGGAATACCATTTAATTCAATAATTTTCATTTATATCGACTCTGCATCAAAATAATCTTGATTTCGTCAATTTAAAATTTTTTCATTTATTTTTTGTTTTTGCATTTTCTGGCGTTTCTAGAGGTCTTAGAGGATTTTAGACGTTATTTTCGAATCCTCACATTTCGGGCCTTGATCTTAGCTATCTCTGTCAAAACTCAACCGATTTTGAATCGGAATACCATTTAATTCAATAATTTTCATTTATATCGACTCTGCATCAAAATAATCTTGATTTCGTCAATTTAAAATTTTTTCATTTATTTTTTTTTTTTGCATTTTCTGGCGTTTCTAGAGGTCTTAGAGGATTTTAGACGTTATTTTCGAATCCTCACATTTCGGGCCTTGATCTTAGCTATCTCTGTCAAAACTCAACCGATTTTGAATCGGAATACCATTTAATTCAATAATTTTCATTTATATCGACTCTGCATCAAAATAATCTTGATTTCGTCAATTTAAAATTTTTTCATTTATTTTTTGTTTTTGCATTTTCTGGCGTTTCTAGAGGTCTTAGAGGATTTTAGACGTTATTTTCGAATCCTCACATTTCGGGCCTTGATCTTACCTATCTCTGTCGAAACTCAACCGATTTTGAATCGGAATACCATTTAATTCAATAATTTTCATTTATATCGACTCTGCATCAAAATAATCTTGATTTCGTCAATTTAAAATTTTTTCATTTATTTTTTGTTTTTGCATTTTCTGGCGTTTCTAGAGGTCTTAGACGATTTTAGACGTTATTTTCGAATCCTCACATTTCGGGCCTTGATCTTAGCTATCTCTGTCAAAACTCAACCGATTTTGAATCAGAATACCGTTTAATTCAATAATTTTCATTTATATCGACTCTGCATCAAAATAATCTTGATTTCGTCAATTTACAATTTTTTCATTTAATTTTTTGTTTTTGCATTTTCTGGCGTTTCTAGAGGTCTTAGAGGATTTTAGACGTTATTTTCGAATCCTCACATTTCGGGCCTTGATCTTAGCTATCTCTGTCAAAACTCAACCGATTTTGAATCGGAATACCATTTAATTCAATAATTTTCATTTATATCGACTCTGCATCAAAATAATCTTGATTTCGTCAATTTAAAATTTTTTCATTTAATTTTTTTTTTTTGCATTTTCTGGCGTTTCTAGAGGTCTTAGAGGATTTTAGACCTTATTTTCGAATCCTCACATTTCGGGCCTTGATCTTAGCTATCTCTGTCAAAACTCAACCGATTTTGAATCGGAATACCATTTAATTCAATAATTTTCATTTATATCGACTCTGCATCAAAATAATCTTGATTTCGTCAATTTAAAATTTTTTCATTTATTTTTTGGTTTTTGCATTTTCTGGCGTTTCTAGAGGTCTTAGAGGATTTTAGACGTTATTTTCGAATCCTCACATTTCGGGCCTTGATCTTAGCTATCTCTGTCAAAACTCAACCGATTTTGAATCGGAATACCATTTAATTCAATAATTTTCATTTATATCGACTCTGCATCAAAATAATCTTGATTTCGTCAATTTAAAATTTTTTCATTTATTTTTTGTTTTTGCATTTTCTGGCGTTTCTAGAGGTCTTAGAGGATTTTAGACGTTATTTTCGAATCCTCACATTTCGGGCCTTGATCTTAGCTATCTCTGTCAAAACTCAACCGATTTTGAATCGGAATACCATTTAATTCAATAATTTTCATTTATATCGACTCTGCATCAAAATAATCTTGATTTCGTCAATTTAAAATTTTTTCATTTATTTTTTGTTTTTGCATTTTCTGGCGTTTCTAGAGGTCTTAGAGGGTTTTAGACGTTATTTTCGAATCCTCACATTTCGGGCCTTGATCTTAGCTATCTCTGTCAAAACTCAACCGATTTTGAATCGGAATACCGTTTAATTCAATAATTTTCATTTATATCGACTCTGCATCAAAATAATCTTGATTTCGTCAATTTAAAATTTTTTCATTTAATTTTTTGTTTTTGCATTTTCTGGCGTTTCTAGAGGTCTTAGAGGATTTTAGACGTTATTTTCGAATCCTCACATTTCGGGCCTTGATCTTAGCTATCTCTGTCAAAACTCAACCGATTTTGAATCGGAATACCATTTAATTCAATAATTTTCATTTATATCGACTCTGCATCAAAATAATCTTGATTTCGTCAATTTAAAATTTTTTCATTTATTTTTTGTTTTTGCATTTTCTGGCGTTTCTAGAGGTCTTAGAGGATTTTAGACGTTATTTTCGAATCCTCACATTTCGGGCCTTGATCTTAGCTATCTCTGTCGAAACTCAACCGATTTTGAATCGGAATACCATTTAATTCAATAATTTTCATTTATATCGACTCTGCATCAAAATAATCTTGATTTCGTCAATTTAAAATTTTTTCATTTATTTTTTGTTTTTGCATTTTCTGGCGTTTCTAGAGGTCTTAGAGGATTTTAGACGTTATTTTCGAATCCTCACATTTCGGGCCTTGATCTTGGCTATCTCTGTCAAAACTCAACCGATTTTGAATCGGAATACCATTTAATTCAATAATTTTCATTTATATCGACTCTGCATCAAAATAATCTTGATTTCGTCAATTTAAAATTTTTTCATTTATTTTTTGTTTTTGCATTTTCTGGCGTTTCTAGAGGTCTTAGAGGATTTTAGACGTTATTTTCGAATCCTCACATTTCGGGCCTTGATCTTGGCTATCTCTGTCAAAACTCAACCGATTTTGAATCGGAATACCATTTAATTCAATAATTTTCATTTATATCGACTCTGCATCAAAATAATCTTGATTTCGTCAATTTAAAATTTTTTCATTTATTTTTTGTTTTTGCATTTTCTAGCGTTTCTAGAGGTCTTAGAGGATTTTAGACCTTATTTTCGAATCCTCACATTTCGGGCCTTGATCTTAGCTATCTCTGTCAAAACTCAACCGATTTTGAATCGGAATACCATTTAATTCAATAATTTTCATTTATATCGACTCTGCATCAAAATAATCTTGATTTCGTCAATTTAAAATTTTTTCATTTATTTTTTGTTTTTGCATTTTCTGGCGTTTCTAGAGGTCTTAGAGGATTTTGGACGTTATTTTCGAATCCTCACATTTCGGGCCTTGATCTTACCTATCTCTGTCGAAACTCAACCGATTTTGAATCGGAATACCATTTAATTCAATAATTTTCATTTATATCGACTCTGCATCAAAATAATCTTGATTTCGTCAATTTAAAATTTTTTCATTTATTTTTTGTTTTTGCATTTTCTGGCGTTTCTAGAGGTCTTAGACGATTTTAGACGTTATTTTCGAATCCTCACATTTCAGGCCTTGATCTTAGCTATCTCTGTCAAGACTCAACCGATTTTGAATCAGAATACCGTTTAATTCAATAATTTTCATTTATATCGACTCTGCATCAAAATAATCTTGATTTCGTCAATTTACAATTTTTTCATTTAATTTTTTGTTTTTGCATTTTCTGGCGTTTCTAGAGGTCTTAGAGGATTTTAGACCTTATTTTCGAATCCTCACATTTCGGGCCTTGATCTTAGCTATCTCTGTCAAAACTCAACCGATTTTGAATCGGAATACCATTTAATTCAATAATTTTCATTTATATCGACTCTGCATCAAAATAATCTTGATTTCGTCAATTTAAAATTTTTTCATTTATTTTTTTTTTTTTGCATTTTCTGGCGTTTCTAGAGGTCTTAGAGGATTTTAGACCTTATTTTCGAATCCTCACATTTCGGGCCTTGATCTTAGCTATCTCTGTCAAAACTCAACCGATTTTGAATCGGAATACCATTTAATTCAATAATTTTCATTTATATCGACTCTGCATCAAAATAATCTTGATTTCGTCAATTTAAAATTTTTTCATTTATTTTTTGTTTTTGCATTTTCTGGCGTTTCTAGAGGTCTTAGAGGATTTTAGACGTTATTTTCGAATCCTCACATTTCGGGCCTTGATCTTAGCTATCTCTGTCAAAACTCAACCGATTTTGAATCGGAATACCATTTAATTCAATAATTTTCATTTATATCGACTCTGCATCAAAATAATCTTGATTTCGTCAATTTAAAATTTTTTCATTTATTTTTTGTTTTTGCATTTTCTGGCGTTTCTAGAGGTCTTAGAGGGTTTTAGACGTTATTTTCGAATCCTCACATTTCGGGCCTTGATCTTAGCTATCTCTGTCAAAACTCAACCGATTTTGAATCGGAATACCATTTAATTCAATAATTTTCATTTATATCGACTCTGCATCAAAATAATCTTGATTTCGTCAATTTAAAATTTTTTCATTTATTTTTTGTTTTTGCATTTTCTGGCGTTTCTAGAGGTCTTAGAGGATTTTAGACCTTATTTTCGAATCCTCACATTTCGGGCCTTGATCTTAGCTATCTCTGTCAAAACTCAACCGATTTTGAATCGGAATACCATTTAATTCAATAATTTTCATTTATATCGACTCTGCATCAAAATAATCTTGATTTCGTCAATTTAAAATTTTTTCATTTATTTTTTGTTTTTGCATTTTCTGGCGTTTCTAGAGGTCTTAGAGGATTTTAGACGTTATTTTCGAATCCTCACATTTCGGGCCTTGATCTTAGCTATCTCTGTCAAAACTCAACCGATTTTGAATCGGAATACCATTTAATTCAATAATTTTCATTTATATCGACTCTGCATCAAAATAATCTTGATTTCGTCAATTTAAAATTTTTTCATTTATTTTTTGTTTTTGCATTTTCTGGCGTTTCTAGAGGTCTTAGAGGATTTTAGACGTTATTTTCGAATCCTCACATTTCGGGCCTTGATCTTAGCTATCTCTGTCAAAACTCAACCGATTTTGAATCGGAATACCATTTAATTCAATAATTTTCATTTATATCGACTCTGCATCAAAATAATCTTGATTTCGTCAATTTAAAATTTTTTTCATTTATTTTTTGTTTTTGCATTTTCTGGCGTTTCTAGAGGTCTTAGAGGATTTTAGACGTTATTTTCGAATCCTCACATTTCGGGCCTTGATCTTGGCTATCTCTGTCAAAACTCAACCGATTTTGAATCGGAATACCATTTAATTCAATAATTTTCATTTATATCGACTCTGCATCAAAATAATCTTGATTTCGTCAATTTAAAATTTTTTCATTTATTTTTTGTTTTTGCATTTTCTGGCGTTTCTAGAGGTCTTAGAGGATTTTAGACGTTATTTTCGAATCCTCACATTTCGGGCCTTGATCTTAGCTATCTCTGTCAAAACTCAACCGATTTTGAATCGGAATACCATTTAATTCAATAATTTTCATTTATATCGACTCTGCATCAAAATAATCTTGATTTCGTCAATTTAAAATTTTTTCATTTATTTTTTGTTTTTGCATTTTCTGGCGTTTCTAGAGGTCTTAGAGGATTTTAGACGTTTTTTTCGAATCCTCACATTTCGGGCCTTGATCTTAGCTATCTCTGTCAAAACTCAACCGATTTTGAATCGGAATACCATTTAATTCAATAATTTTCATTTATATCGACTCTGCATCAAAATAATCTTGATTTCGTCAATTTAAAATTTTTTCATTTATTTTTTGTTTTTGCATTTTCTGGCGTTTCTAGAGGTCTTAGAGGATTTTAGACGTTATTTTCGAATCCTCACATTTCGGGCCTTGATCTTAGCTATCTCTGTCAAAACTCAACCGATTTTGAATCGGAATACCATTTAATTCAATAATTTTCATTTATATCGACTCTGCATCAAAATAATCTTGATTTCGTCAATTTAAAATTTTTTCATTTATTTTTTGTTTTTGCATTTTCTGGCGTTTCTAGAGGTCTTAGAGGATTTTAGACCTTATTTTCGAATCCTCACATTTCGGGCCTTGATCTTAGCTATCTCTGTCAAAACTCAACCGATTTTGAATCGGAATACCATTTAATTCAATAATTTTCATTTATATCGACTCTGCATCAAAATAATCTTGATTTCGTCAATTTAAAATTTTTTCATTTATTTTTTGTTTTTGCATTTTCTGGCGTTTCTAGAGGTCTTAGAGGATTTTAGACGTTATTTTCGAATCCTCACATTTCGGGCCTTGATCTTAGCTATCTCTGTCAAAACTCAACCGATTTTGAATCGGAATACCATTTAATTCAATAATTTTCATTTATATCGACTCTGCATCAAAATAATCTTGATTTCGTCAATTTAAAATTTTTTCATTTATTTTTTGTTTTTGCATTTTCTGGCGTTTCTAGAGGTCTTAGAGGATTTTAGACGTTATTTTCGAATCCTCACATTTCGGGCCTTGATCTTAGCTATCTCTGTCAAAACTCAACCGATTTTGAATCGGAATACCATTTAATTCAATAATTTTCATTTATATCGACTCTGCATCAAAATAATCTTGATTTCGTCAATTTAAAATTTTTTCATTTATTTTTTGTTTTTGCATTTTCTGGCGTTTCTAGAGGTCTTAGAGGGTTTTAGACGTTATTTTCGAATCCTCACATTTCGGGCCTTGATCTTACCTATCTCTGTCAAAACTCAACCGATTTTGAATCGGAATACCATTTAATTCAATAATTTTCATTTATATCGACTCTGCATCAAAATAATCTTGATTTCGTCAATTTAAAATTTTTTCATTTATTTTTTGTTTTTGCATTTTCTGGCGTTTCTAGAGGTCTTAGAGGATTTTAGACGTTATTTTCGAATCCTCACATTTCGGGCCTTGATCTTAGCTATCTCTGTCAAAACTCAACCGATTTTGAATCGGAATACCATTTAATTCAATAATTTTCATTTATATCGACTCTGCATCAAAATAATCTTGATTTCGTCAATTTAAAATTTTTTCATTTATTTTTTGTTTTTGCATTTTCTGGCGTTTCTAGAGGTCTTAGAGGATTTTAGACCTTATTTTCGAATCCTCACATTTCGGGCCTTGATCTTAGCTATCTCTGTCAAAACTCAACCGATTTTGAATCGGAATACCATTTAATTCAATAATTTTCATTTATATCGACTCTGCATCAAAATAATCTTGATTTCGTCAATTTAAAATTTTTTCATTTATTTTTTGTTTTTGCATTTTCTGGCGTTTCTAGAGGTCTTAGAGGATTTTAGACGTTATTTTCGAATCCTCACATTTCGGGCCTTGATTTTGGCTATCTCTGTCAAAACTCAACCGATTTTGAATCGGAATACCATTTAATTCAATAATTTTCATTTATATCGACTCTGCATCAAAATAATCTTGATTTCGTCAATTTAAAATTTTTTCATTTATTTTTTGTTTTTGCATTTTCTGGCGTTTCTAGAGGTCTTAGAGGATTTTAGACGTTATTTTCGAATCCTCACATTTCGGGCCTTGATCTTAGCTATCTCTGTCAAAACTCAACAGATTTTGAATCGGAATACCATTTAATTCAATAATTTTCATTTATATCGACTCTGCATCAAAATAATCTTGATTTCGTCAATTTAAAATTTTTTCATTTATTTTTTGTTTTTGCATTTTCTGGCGTTTCTAGAGGTCTTAGACGATTTTAGACGTTATTTTCGAATCCTCACATTTCGGGCCTTGATTTTAACTATCTCTGTCAAAACTCAACCGATTTTGAATCGGAATACCGTTTAATTCAATAATTTTCATTTATATCGACTCTGCATCAAAATAATCTTGATTTCGTCAATTTAAAATTTTTTCATTTAGTTTTTGTTTTTGCATTTTCTGGCGTTTCTAGAGGTCTTAGACGATTTTAGACGTTATTTTCGAATCCTCACATTTCGGGCCTTGATCTTAGCTATCTCTGTCAAAACTCAACCGATTTTGAATCGGAATACCATTTAATTCAATAATTTTCATTTATATCGACTCTGCATCAAAATAATCTTGATTTCGTCAATTTAAAATTTTTTCATTTATTTTTTGTTTTTGCATTTTCTGGCGTTTCTAGAGGTCTTAGAGGATTTTAGACGTTATTTTCGAATCCTCACATTTCGGGCCTTGATCTTAGCTATCTCTGTCAAAACTCAACCGATTTTGAATCGGAATACCATTTAATTCAATAATTTTCATTTATATCGACTCTGCATCAAAATAATCTTGATTTCGTCAATTTAAAATTTTTTCATTTATTTTTTGTTTTTGCATTTTCTGGCGTTTCTAGAGGTCTTAGACGATTTTAGACGTTATTTTCGAATCCTCACATTTCGGGCCTTGATCTTAGCTATCTCTGTCAAAACTCATCCGATTTTAATATACTTTAATTCAATAATTTTCATTTATATCGACTCTGCATCAAAATAATCTTGATTTCGTCAATTTAAAATTTTTTCATTTATTTTTTGTTTTTGCATTTTCTGGCGTTTCTAGAGGTCTTAGAGGATTTTAGACCTTATTTTCGAATCCTCACATTTCGGGCCTTGATCTTAGCTATCTCTGTCAAAACTCAACCGATTTTGAATCGGAATACCATTTAATTCAATAATTTTCATTTATATCGACTCTGCATCAAAATAATCTTGATTTCGTCAATTTAAAATTTTTTCATTTATTTTTTGTTTTTGCATTTTCTGGCGTTTCTAGAGGTCTTAGAGGATTTTAGACCTTATTTTCGAATCCTCACATTTCGGGCCTTGATCTTAGCTATCTCTGTCAAAACTCAACCGATTTTGAATCGGAATACCATTTAATTCAATAATTTTCATTTATATCGACTCTGCATCAAAATAATCTTGATTTCGTCAATTTAAAATTTTTTCATTTATTTTTTGTTTTTGCATTTTCTGGCGTTTCTAGAGGTCTTAGAGGATTTTAGACGTTATTTTCGAATCCTCACATTTCGGGCCTTGATCTTAGCTATCTCTGTCAAAACTCAACCGATTTTGAATCGGAATACCATTTAATTCAATAATTTTCATTTATATCGACTCTGCATCAAAATAATCTTGATTTCGTCAATTTAAAATTTTTTTCATTTATTTTTTGTTTTTGCATTTTCTGGCGTTTCTAGAGGTCTTAGAGGGTTTTAGACGTTATTTTCGAATCCTCACATTTCGGGCCTTGATCTTACCTATCTCTGTCAAAACTCAACCGATTTTGAATCGGAATACCATTTAATTCAATAATTTTCATTTATATCGACTCTGCATCAAAATAATCTTGATTTCGTCAATTTAAAATTTTTTCATTTATTTTTTGTTTTTGCATTTTCTGGCGTTTCTAGAGGTCTTAGAGGATTTTAGACGTTATTTTCGAATCCTCACATTTCGGGCCTTGATCTTAGCTATCTCTGTCAAAACTCAACCGATTTTGAATCGGAATACCATTTAATTCAATAATTTTCATTTATATCGACTCTGCATCAAAATAATCTTGATTTCGTCAATTTAAAATTTTTTCATTTATTTTTTGTTTTTGCATTTTCTGGCGTTTCTAGAGGTCTTAGAGGATTTTAGACGTTATTTTCGAATCCTCACATTTCGGGCCTTGATCTTGGCTATCTCTGTCAAAACTCAACCGATTTTGAATCGGAATACCATTTAATTCAATAATTTTCATTTATATCGACTCTGCATCAAAATAATCTTGATTTCGTCAATTTAAAATTTTTTCATTTATTTTTTGTTTTTGCATTTTCTGGCGTTTCTAGAGGTCTTAGAGGATTTTAGACGTTATTTTCGAATCCTCACATTTCGGGCCTTGATCTTAGCTATCTCTGTCAAAACTCAACCGATTTTGAATCGGAATACCATTTAATTCAATAATTTTCATTTATATCGACTCTGCATCAAAATAATCTTGATTTCGTCAATTTAAAATTTTTTCATTTATTTTTTGTTTTTGCATTTTCTGGCGTTTCTAGAGGTCTTAGAGGATTTTAGACGTTATTTTCGAATCCTCACATTTCGGGCCTTGATCTTAGCTATCTCTGTCAAAACTCAACCGATTTTGAATCGGAATACCATTTAATTCAATAATTTTCATTTATATCGACTCTGCATCAAAATAATCTTGATTTCGTCAATTTAAAATTTTTTCATTTATTTTTTGTTTTTGCATTTTCTGGCGTTTCTAGAGGTCTTAGAGGATTTTAGACGTTATTTTCGAATCCTCACATTTCGGGCCTTGATCTGTTGCTTATCTCTGTCAAAACTCAACCGATTTTGAATCGGAATACCATTTAATTCAATAATTTTCATTTATATCGACTCTGCATCAAAATAATCTTGATTTCGTCAATTTAAAATTTTTTCATTTATTTTTTGTTTTTGCATTTTCTGGCGTTTCTAGAGGTCTTAGAGGATTTTAGACGTTATTTTCGAATCCTCACATTTCGGGCCTTGATCTTAGCTATCTCTGTCAAAACTCAACCGATTTTGAATCGGAATACCATTTAATTCAATAATTTTCATTTATATCGACTCTGCATCAAAATAATCTTGATTTCGTCAATTTAAAATTTTTTCATTTATTTTTTGTTTTTGCATTTTCTGGCGTTTCTAGAGGTCTTAGAGGATTTTAGACGTTATTTTCGAATCCTCACATTTCGGGCCTTGATCTTAGCTATCTCTGTCAAAACTCAACCGATTTTGAATCGGAATACCATTTAATTCAATAATTTTCATTTATATCGACTCTGCATCAAAATAATCTTGATTTCGTCAATTTAAAATTTTTTCATTTATTTTTTGTTTTTGCATTTTCTGGCGTTTCTAGAGGTCTTAGAGGATTTTAGACGTTATTTTCGAATCCTCACATTTCGGGCCTTGATCTTAGCTATCTCTGTCAAAACTCAACCGATTTTGAATCGGAATACCATTTAATTCAATAATTTTCATTTATATCGACTCTGCATCAAAATAATCTTGATTTCGTCAATTTAAAATTTTTTCATTTATTTTTTGTTTTTGCATTTTCTGGCGTTTCTAGAGGTCTTAGAGGATTTTAGACGTTATTTTCGAATCCTCACATTTCGGGCCTTGATCTTAGCTATCTCTGTCAAAACTCAACCGATTTTGAATCGGAATACCATTTAATTCAATAATTTTCATTTATATCGACTCTGCATCAAAATAATCTTGATTTCGTCAATTTAAAATTTTTTCATTTATTTTTTGTTTTTGCATTTTCTGGCGTTTCTAGAGGTCTTAGAGGATTTTAGACGTTATTTTCGAATCCTCACATTTCGGGCCTTGATCTTAGCTATCTCTGTCAAAACTCAACCGATTTTGAATCGGAATACCATTTAATTCAATAATTTTCATTTATATCGACTCTGCATCAAAATAATCTTGATTTCGTCAATTTAAAATTTTTTCATTTAATTTTTTGTTTTTGCATTTTCTGGCGTTTCTAGAGGTCTTAGAGGATTTTAGACGTTATTTTCGAATCCTCACATTTCGGGCCTTGATCTTAGCTATCTCTGTCAAAACTCAACCGATTTTGAATCGGAATACCATTTAATTCAATAATTTTCATTTATATCGACTCTGCATCAAAATAATCTTGATTTCGTCAATTTAAAATTTTTTCATTTATTTTTTGTTTTTGCATTTTCTGGCGTTTCTAGAGGTCTTAGAGGATTTTAGACGTTATTTTCGAATCCTCACATTTCGGGCCTTGATCTTAGCTATCTCTGTCAAAACTCAACCGATTTTGAATCGGAATACCATTTAATTCAATAATTTTCATTTATATCGACTCTGCATCAAAATAATCTTGATTTCGTCAATTTAAAATTTTTTCATTTATTTTTTGTTTTTGCATTTTCTGGCGTTTCTAGAGGTCTTAGAGGATTTTAGACGTTATTTTCGAATCCTCACATTTCGGGCCTTGATCTTAGCTATCTCTGTCAAAACTCAACCGATTTTGAATCGGAATACCATTTAATTCAATAATTTTCATTTATATCGACTCTGCATCAAAATAATCTTGATTTCGTCAATTTAAAATTTTTTCATTTATTTTTTGTTTTTGCATTTTCTGGCGTTTCTAGAGGTCTTAGAGGATTTTAGACGTTATTTTCGAATCCTCACATTTCGGGCCTTGATCTTAGCTATCTCTGTCAAAACTCAACCGATTTTGAATCGGAATACCATTTAATTCAATAATTTTCATTTATATCGACTCTGCATCAAAATAATCTTGATTTCGTCAATTTAAAATTTTTTCATTTATTTTTTGTTTTTGCATTTTCTGGCGTTTCTAGAGGTCTTAGAGGATTTTAGACGTTATTTTCGAATCCTCACATTTCGGGCCTTGATCTTAGCTATCTCTGTCAAAACTCAACCGATTTTGAATCGGAATACCATTTAATTCAATAATTTTCATTTATATCGACTCTGCATCAAAATAATCTTGATTTCGTCAATTTAAAATTTTTTCATTTATTTTTTGTTTTTGCATTTTCTGGCGTTTCTAGAGGTCTTAGACGATTTTAGACGTTATTTTCGAATCCTCACATTTCGGGCCTTGATCTTAGCTATCTCTGTCAAAACTCAACCGATTTTGAATCGGAATACCATTTAATTCAATAATTTTCATTTATATCGACTCTGCATCAAAATAATCTTGATTTCGTCAATTTAAAATTTTTTCATTTATTTTTTGTTTTTGCATTTTCTGGCGTTTCTAGAGGTCTTAGAGGATTTTAGACGTTATTTTCGAATCCTCACATTTCGGGCCTTGATCTTACCTATCTCTGTCAAAACTCAACCGATTTTGAATCGGAATACCATTTAATTCAATAATTTTCATTTATATCGACTCTGCATCAAAATAATCTTGATTTCGTCAATTTAAAATTTTTTCATTTATTTTTTGTTTTTGCATTTTCTGGCGTTTCTAGAGGTCTTAGAGGATTTTAGACGTTATTTTCGAATCCTCACATTTCGGGCCTTGATCTTAGCTATCTCTGTCAAAACTCAACCGATTTTGAATCGGAATACCATTTAATTCAATAATTTTCATTTATATCGACTCTGCATCAAAATAATCTTGATTTCGTCAATTTAAAATTTTTTCATTTATTTTTTGTTTTTGCATTTTCTGGCGTTTCTAGAGGTCTTAGAGGATTTTAGACGTTATTTTCGAATCCTCACATTTCGGGCCTTGATCTTAGCTATCTCTGTCAAAACTCAACCGATTTTGAATCGGAATACCATTTAATTCAATAATTTTCATTTATATCGACTCTGCATCAAAATAATCTTGATTTCGTCAATTTAAAATTTTTTCATTTATTTTTTGTTTTTGCATTTTCTGGCGTTTCTAGAGGTCTTAGAGGATTTTAGACGTTATTTTCGAATCCTCACATTTCGGGCCTTGATCTTAGCTATCTCTGTCAAAACTCAACCGATTTTGAATCGGAATACCATTTAATTCAATAATTTTCATTTATATCGACTCTGCATCAAAATAATCTTGATTTCGTCAATTTAAAATTTTTTCATTTATTTTTTGTTTTTGCATTTTCTGGCGTTTCTAGAGGTCTTAGAGGATTTTAGACGTTATTTTCGAATCCTCACATTTCGGGCCTTGATCTTAGCTATCTCTGTCAAAACTCAACCGATTTTGAATCGGAATACCATTTAATTCAATAATTTTCATTTATATCGACTCTGCATCAAAATAATCTTGATTTCGTCAATTTAAAATTTTTTCATTTAATTTTTTGTTTTTGCATTTTCTGGCGTTTCTAGAGGTCTTAGAGGATTTTAGACGTTATTTTCGAATCCTCACATTTCGGGCCTTGATCTTAGCTATCTCTGTCAAAACTCAACCGATTTTGAATCGGAATACCATTTAATTCAATAATTTTCATTTATATCGACTCTGCATCAAAATAATCTTGATTTCGTCAATTTAAAATTTTTTCATTTATTTTTTGTTTTTGCATTTTCTGGCGTTTCTAGAGGTCTTAGAGGATTTTAGACGTTATTTTCGAATCCTCACATTTCGGGCCTTGATCTTAGCTATCTCTGTCAAAACTCAACCGATTTTGAATCGGAATACCATTTAATTCAATAATTTTCATTTATATCGACTCTGCATCAAAATAATCTTGATTTCGTCAATTTAAAATTTTTTCATTTATTTTTTGTTTTTGCATTTTCTGGCGTTTCTAGAGGTCTTAGAGGATTTTAGACGTTATTTTCGAATCCTCACATTTCGGGCCTTGATCTTAGCTATCTCTGTCAAAACTCAACCGATTTTGAATCGGAATACCATTTAATTCAATAATTTTCATTTATATCGACTCTGCATCAAAATAATCTTGATTTCGTCAATTTAAAATTTTTTCATTTATTTTTTGTTTTTGCATTTTCTGGCGTTTCTAGAGGTCTTAGACGATTTTAGACGTTATTTTCGAATCCTCACATTTCGGGCCTTGATCTTAGCTATCTCTGTCAAAACTCAACCGATTTTGAATCGGAATACCATTTAATTCAATAATTTTCATTTATATCGACTCTGCATCAAAATAATCTTGATTTCGTCAATTTAAAATTTTTTCATTTATTTTTTGTTTTTGCATTTTCTGGCGTTTCTAGAGGTCTTAGAGGATTTTAGACGTTATTTTCGAATCCTCACATTTCGGGCCTTGATCTTAGCTATCTCTGTCAAAACTCAACCGATTTTGAATCGGAATACCATTTAATTCAATAATTTTCATTTATATCGACTCTGCATCAAAATAATCTTGATTTCGTCAATTTAAAATTTTTTCATTTATTTTTTGTTTTTGCATTTTCTGGCGTTTCTAGAGGTCTTAGAGGATTTTAGACGTTATTTTGGAATCCTCACATTTCGGGCCTTGATCTTAGCTATCTCTGTCAAAACTCAACCGATTTTGAATCGGAATACCATTTAATTCAATAATTTTCATTTATATCGACTCTGCATCAAAATAATCTTGATTTCGTCAATTTAAAATTTTTTCATTTATTTTTTGTTTTTGCATTTTCTGGCGTTTCTAGAGGTCTTAGACGATTTTAGACGTTATTTTCGAATCCTCACATTTCGGGCCTTGATCTTAGCTATCTCTGTCGAAAAACTCAACCGATTTTGAATCGGAATACCATTTAATTCAATAATTTTCATTTATATCGACTCTGCATCAAAATAATCTTGATTTCGTCAATTTAAAATTTTTTCATTTATTTTTTGTTTTTGCATTTTCTGGCGTTTCTAGAGGTCTTAGAGGATTTTAGACGTTATTTTCGAATCCTCACATTTCGGGCCTTGATCTTAGCTATCTCTGTCAAAACTCAACCGATTTTGAATCGGAATACCATTTAATTCAATAATTTTCATTTATATCGACTCTGCATCAAAATAATCTTGATTTCGTCAATTTAAAATTTTTTCATTTATTTTTTGTTTTTGCATTTTCTGGCGTTTCTAGAGGTCTTAGAGGATTTTAGACGTTATTTTCGAATCCTCACATTTCGGGCCTTGATCTTAGCTATCTCTGTCAAAACTCAACCGATTTTGAATCGGAATACCATTTAATTCAATAATTTTCATTTATATCGACTCTGCATCAAAATAATCTTGATTTCGTCAATTTAAAATTTTTTCATTTATTTTTTGTTTTTGCATTTTCTGGCGTTTCTAGAGGTCTTAGAGGATTTTAGACCTTATTTTCGAATCCTCACATTTCGGGCCTTGATCTTAGCTATCTCTGTCAAAACTCAACCGATTTTGAATCGGAATACCATTTAATTCAATAATTTTCATTTATATCGACTCTGCATCAAAATAATCTTGATTTCGTCAATTTAAAATTTTTTCATTTATTTTTTGTTTTTGCATTTTCTGGCGTTTCTAGAGGTCTTAGAGGATTTTAGACGTTATTTTCGAATCCTCACATTTCGGGCCTTGATCTTAGCTATCTCTGTCAAAACTCAACCGATTTTGAATCGGAATACCATTTAATTCAATAATTTTCATTTATATCGACTCTGCATCAAAATAATCTTGATTTCGTCAATTTAAAATTTTTTCATTTATTTTTTGTTTTTGCATTTTCTGGCGTTTCTAGAGGTCTTAGACGATTTTAGACGTTATTTTCGAATCCTCACATTTCGGGCCTTGATCTTAGCTATCTCTGTCAAAACTCAACCGATTTTGAATCGGAATACCATTTAATTCAATAATTTTCATTTATATCGACTCTGCATCAAAATAATCTTGATTTCGTCAATTTAAAATTTTTTCATTTATTTTTTTGTTTTTGCATTTTCTGGCGTTTCTAGAGGTCTTAGAGGATTTTAGACGTTATTTTCGAATCCTCACATTTCGGGCCTTGATCTTAGCTATCTCTGTCAAAACTCAACCGATTTTGAATCGGAATACCATTTAATTCAATAATTTTCATTTATATCGACTCTGCATCAAAATAATCTTGATTTCGTCAATTTAAAATTTTTTCATTTATTTTTTGTTTTTGCATTTTCTGGCGTTTCTAGAGGTCTTAGAGGATTTTAGACGTTATTTTCGAATCCTCACATTTCGGGCCTTGATCTTAGCTATCTCTGTCAAAACTCAACCGATTTTGAATCGGAATACCATTTAATTCAATAATTTTCATTTATATCGACTCTGCATCAAAATAATCTTGATTTCGTCAATTTAAAATTTTTTCATTTATTTTTTGTTTTTGCATTTTCTGGCGTTTCTAGAGGTCTTAGAGGATTTTAGACGTTATTTTCGAATCCTCACATTTCGGGCCTTGATCTTAGCTATCTCTGTCAAAACTCAACCGATTTTGAATCGGAATACCATTTAATTCAATAATTTTCATTTATATCGACTCTGCATCAAAATAATCTTGATTTCGTCAATTTAAAATTTTTTCATTTATTTTTTGTTTTTGCATTTTCTGGCGTTTCTAGAGGTCTTAGAGGATTTTAGACGTTATTTTCGAATCCTCACATTTCGGGCCTTGATCTTAGCTATCTCTGTCAAAACTCAACCGATTTTGAATCGGAATACCATTTAATTCAATAATTTTCATTTATATCGACTCTGCATCAAAATAATCTTGATTTCGTCAATTTAAAATTTTTTCATTTATTTTTTGTTTTTGCATTTTCTGGCGTTTCTAGAGGTCTTAGAGGATTTTAGACGTTATTTTCGAATCCTCACATTTCGGGCCTTGATCTTAGCTATCTCTGTCAAAACTCAACCGATTTTGAATCGGAATACCATTTAATTCAATAATTTTCATTTATATCGACTCTGCATCAAAATAATCTTGATTTCGTCAATTTAAAAATTTTTTCATTTATTTTTTGTTTTTGCATTTTCTGGCGTTTCTAGAGGTCTTAGACGATTTTAGACGTTATTTTCGAATCCTCACATTTCGGGCCTTGATCTTAGCTATCTCTGTCAAAACTCAACCGATTTTGAATCGGAATACCATTTAATTCAATAATTTTCATTTATATCGACTCTGCATCAAAATAATCTTGATTTCGTCAATTTAAAATTTTTTCATTTATTTTTTGTTTTTGCATTTTCTGGCGTTTCTAGAGGTCTTAGAGGATTTTAGACGTTATTTTCGAATCCTCACATTTCGGGCCTTGATCTTAGCTATCTCTGTCAAAACTCAACCGATTTTGAATCGGAATACCATTTAATTCAATAATTTTCATTTATATCGACTCTGCATCAAAATAATCTTGATTTCGTCAATTTAAAATTTTTTCATTTATTTTTTGTTTTTGCATTTTCTGGCGTTTCTAGAGGTCTTAGAGGATTTTAGACGTTATTTTCGAATCCTCACATTTCGGGCCTTGATCTTAGCTATCTCTGTCAAAACTCAACCGATTTTGAATCGGAATACCATTTAATTCAATAATTTTCATTTATATCGACTCTGCATCAAAATAATCTTGATTTCGTCAATTTAAAATTTTTTCATTTATTTTTTTGTTTTTGCATTTTCTGGCGTTTCTAGAGGTCTTAGAGGATTTTAGACGTTATTTTCGAATCCTCACATTTCGGGCCTTGATCTTAGCTATCTCTGTCAAAACTCAACCGATTTTGAATCGGAATACCATTTAATTCAATAATTTTCATTTATATCGACTCTGCATCAAAATAATCTTGATTTCGTCAATTTAAAATTTTTTCATTTATTTTTTGTTTTTGCATTTTCTGGCGTTTCTAGAGGTCTTAGAGGATTTTAGACGTTATTTTCGAATCCTCACATTTCGGGCCTTGATCTTAGCTATCTCTGTCAAAACTCAACCGATTTTGAATCGGAATACCATTTAATTCAATAATTTTCATTTATATCGACTCTGCATCAAAATAATCTTGATTTCGTCAATTTAAAATTTTTTCATTTATTTTTTGTTTTTGCATTTTCTGGCGTTTCTAGAGGTCTTAGAGGATTTTAGACGTTATTTTCGAATCCTCACATTTCGGGCCTTGATCTTAGCTATCTCTGTCAAAACTCAACCGATTTTGAATCGGAATACCATTTAATTCAATAATTTTCATTTATATCGACTCTGCATCAAAATAATCTTGATTTCGTCAATTTAAAATTTTTTCATTTATTTTTTGTTTTTGCATTTTCTGGCGTTTCTAGAGGTCTTAGAGGATTTTAGACGTTATTTTCGAATCCTCACATTTCGGGCCTTGATCTTAGCTATCTCTGTCAAAACTCAACCGATTTTGAATCGGAATACCATTTAATTCAATAATTTTCATTTATATCGACTCTGCATCAAAATAATCTTGATTTCGTCAATTTAAAAATTTTTTCATTTATTTTTTGTTTTTGCATTTTCTGGCGTTTCTAGAGGTCTTAGAGGATTTTAGACGTTATTTTCGAATCCTCACATTTCGGGCCTTGATCTTAGCTATCTCTGTCAAAACTCAACCGATTTTGAATCGGAATACCATTTAATTCAATAATTTTCATTTATATCGACTCTGCATCAAAATAATCTTGATTTCGTCAATTTAAAATTTTTTCATTTATTTTTTGTTTTTGCATTTTCTGGCGTTTCTAGAGGTCTTAGAGGATTTTAGACGTTATTTTCGAATCCTCACATTTCGGGCCTTGATCTTAGCTATCTCTGTCAAAAACTCAACCGATTTTGAATCGGAATACCATTTAATTCAATAATTTTCATTTATATCGACTCTGCATCAAAATAATCTTGATTTCGTCAATTTAAAAATTTTTTCATTTATTTTTTGTTTTTGCATTTTCTGGCGTTTCTAGAGGTCTTAGAGGATTTTAGACGTTATTTTCGAATCCTCACATTTCGGGCCTTGATCTTAGCTATCTCTGTCAAAACTCAACCGATTTTGAATCGGAATACCATTTAATTCAATAATTTTCATTTATATCGACTCTGCATCAAAATAATCTTGATTTCGTCAATTTAAAATTTTTTCATTTATTTTTTGTTTTTGCATTTTCTGGCGTTTCTAGAGGTCTTAGAGGATTTTAGACGTTATTTTCGAATCCTCACATTTCGGGCCTTGATCTTAGCTATCTCTGTCAAAACTCAACCGATTTTGAATCGGAATACCATTTAATTCAATAATTTTCATTTATATCGACTCTGCATCAAAATAATCTTGATTTCGTCAATTTAAAATTTTTTCATTTATTTTTTGTTTTTGCATTTTCTGGCGTTTCTAGAGGTCTTAGAGGATTTTAGACGTTATTTTCGAATCCTCACATTTCGGGCCTTGATCTTAGCTATCTCTGTCAAAACTCAACCGATTTTGAATCGGAATACCATTTAATTCAATAATTTTCATTTATATCGACTCTGCATCAAAATAATCTTGATTTCGTCAATTTAAAAATTTTTTCATTTATTTTTTGTTTTTGCATTTTCTGGCGTTTCTAGAGGTCTTAGAGGATTTTAGACGTTATTTTCGAATCCTCACATTTCGGGCCTTGATCTTAGCTATCTCTGTCAAAACTCAACCGATTTTGAATCGGAATACCGTTTACATCTCAATAATTTTCATTTATATCGACCCTTGCATCAAAATAATCTTGATTTCGTCAATTTAAAAACTTTTTTCATTTATTTTTTTTTGTTTTTGCATTTTCTGGCGTTTCTAGAGGTCTTAGACGATTTTAGACGTTATTTTCGAATCCTCACATTTCGGCGCCCTTGATCTTAGCTATCTCTGTCAAAACTCAACCGATTTTGAAAATCTGAATTTCACCATTTAATTCAATAATTTTCATTTGAGATCTTGACTCTGCATCAAAATAATCTTGATTTCGTCAATTTAAAAGTTTTTTCATTTATTTTTTTTGTTTCTTTTGCATTTTCTCTAGTTTTCAGAGGTCTTAGAGGATTTTAGACCTTATTTTCGAATCCTCACATTTCGGGCCTTGATCTTAGCTATCTCTGTCAAAACTCAACCGATTTTGAATCGGAATACCATTTACTCCTAATAGTTTTCATTTATATTCCACTCTGCATCAAAATAATTCTGATTTCGCTTCAATTTAAAAAATTTTCATTTATTTTTTTTTAGTTTTTTAATTTTCTGGCGTTTCTGGAGGTCTTAGACGATTTTAGACGTTATTTTCGAATCCTCACATTTCGGGCCTTGATCTTAGCTATCTCTGTCAAAACTCAACCGATTTTGAATCGGAATACCATTTAATTCAATAATTTTCATTTATATCGACTCTGCATCAAAATAATCTTGATTTCGTCAATTTAAAATTTTTTCATTTATTTTTTGTTTTTGCATTTTCTGGCGTTTCTAGAGGTCTTAGACGATTTTAGACGTTATTTTCGAATCCTCACATTTCGGGCCTTGATCTTAGCTATCTCCTTCAAAACTCAAACCCAAGATTTTGAACTGATAGAATACCGTTTAATTCAATACTTCCTTTCATTTATATCGACTCTGCATCAAAAATTTAATTCCTGATTCGTCAATTTAAAATTTTTTCATTTATTTTTGTTTTTGCATTTTTCTGGCGTTTCTAGAGGTCTAGAGGATTTTAGACGTTATTTTCGAATCCTCACATTTCGGGCCTTGATCTTAGCTATCTCTGTCGGAACTCAACCGATTTTGAATCGGAATACCATTTAATTCAATAATTTTCATTTATATCGACTCTGCATCAAAATAATCTTGATTTCGTCAATTTAAAATTTTTTCATTTATTTTTTGTTTTTGCATTTTCTGGCGTTTCTAGAGGTCTTAGAGGATTTTAGACGTTATTTTCGAATCCTCACATTTCGGGCCTTGATCTTGGCTATCTCTGTCAAAACTCAACCGATTTTGAATCAGAATGTCATTTAATTCAATAATTTTCATTTATAATTAAAGACTCTGCATCAAAATAATCTTGGATTTCGTCAATTTACAATTTTTTTTCATTTATTTTTTGTTTTTGCATTTTCTGGCGTTTCTAGAGGTCTCCAGAGGACTTTAGGACGTTACTTTCGAATCCTCACATTTCGGGCCCGGATCTCAGCTTGACTTCTCTTTCAAAACTCAACCGATTTTGAATCGGAATACCATTTAATTCAATACCTTCATTTATATCGACTCGGCATCAAAATAATCTTGATTTCGAATAAATTTAAAATTTTTTTAAATTAATTTTTTGTTTTTGCATTTTCTGGCGTTTCTAGAGGTCTTAGAGGATTTCATCTTATTTTCGAATCCTCACATTTCGGGCCTTGATCTTAGCTATCTCTGTCAAAACTCAACCGATTTTGAATCGGAATACCATTTAATTCAATAATTTTCATTTATATCGACTCCCCGCATCAAAATAATCTTGATTTCGTCAATTTAAAATTTTTTCATTTATTTTTTGTTTTTGCATTTTCTGGCGTTTCTAGAGGTCTTAGAGGATTTTAGACGTTATTTTCGAATCCTCACATTTCGGGCCTTGATCTTAGCTATCTCTGTCAAAACTCAACCGATTTTGAATCGGAATACCGTTTCATTCAATAATTTTCATTTATATCGACTCTGCATCAAAATAATCTTGATTTCGCCAATTTAAATTTTTTTCATTTATTTTTTGTTTTTGCATTTTCTGGCGTTTCTAGAGGTCTTTAGAGATTTTTAGACCTTGTTTTCGAATCCCTCACATTCTCAGGCCTTGATCTTAGCTATCTCTTGTCAAAACTCAACCGATTTTGAATCGGAATACCATTTGATCCAATAATTTTCATTTATATCGACTCTGCATAAAAATAATCTTGATTTCGTCAATTTAAAAATTTTTTCATTTATTTTTTGTTTTTTGTTTTCTGGCGTTTCTAGAGGTCTTAGAGGATTTTAGACGTTATTTTCGAATCCTCACATTTCGGGCCTTGATCTTAGCTATCTCTGTCAAAACTCAACCGATTTTGAATCGGAATACCGTTTAATTCAATAAAATTCATTTATAATGACTCTGCATCAAAATAATCTTGATTTCTCGTCAATTTACAAAATTTTTCATTTATTTTTTGCTTTTGCATTTTCTGATGTTTCCAGAGTGTCTAGAGGATTGTTTCAGACGTTATTTTCGAATCCTCACATTTCGGGCCTTGATCTTAGCTAGTCTTTATTAAACTTCAACCGATTTAAATCGGAATTACCATTTAATTCAATAATTTTCATTTATATCGACTCTGCATCAAAATAATCTTGATTTCGTCAATTTAAAAAATTTTTCATTTAAATTTTGTTTTTGCATTTTCTGATGTTTCTCTGTGAGGTCTTAGAGGATTTTATACCTTATTTTCGAATCCTCACATTTCGGGCCTTGATCTTAGCTATCTCTGTCAAAACTCAACCGATTTTGAATCGGAATACCATTTAATTCAAGAAATTCAATTTTATACTTGACTCTGCATCAAAATAATCTTGATTTCGTCAATTTAAAATTCTTTTTCATTTAATTTTTTGTTTTTGCATTTTCTGGCGTTTCTAGAGGTCTTAGAGGATTTTAGACGTTATTTTCGAATCCTCACATTTCGGGCCTTGATCTTAGCTATCTCTGTCAAAACTCAACCGATTTTGAATCGGAATACTGTTTAATCTAATACTTTTTATTCTTATCGACTCTGCATCAAAAATAATCCTGATTTCGTCAATTTAAAATTTTTTCATTTATTTTTTGTTTTTGCATTTTCTGGCGTTTCTAGAGGTCTTAGAGGATTTTAGACGTTATTTTCGAATCCTCACATTTCGGGCCTTGATCTTAGCTATCTCGGTCAAAACTCAACCGATTTTGAATCGGAATACCATTTAATTCAATAATTTTCATTTATATCGACTCTGCATCAAAATAATCTTGATTTCATTTAATTTTGTTAGTCTTTTTCATTTATTTTTTTGTTTTTGCATTTTCTTATGTTTCTAGAGGTCTTAGAGGATTTTAGACCTTATTTTCAAACTTCACATTTCCGGGCCTTGATCTTAGCTATCTCTGTCAAAACTCAACTGATTTTGAATCGGAATACCTATTTGATTCAATATCTTTCTATTTATATCGACTCTGCATCAAAATAATCTTGATTTCGTCAATTTAAAATTTTTTCATTTATTTTTTGTTTTTGCATTTTCTGGCGTTTCTAGAGGTCTTAGACGATTTTTAGACGTTATTTTCGAATCCTCACATTTCATACCTTGATCTTAGCTATCTCTGTCAAAACTCAAACTGATTTTGAATCGGAATGTACCAACGAATTCAATAATTCATATTTATATCGACTCTCCCATCAAAATAATCTTGATTTCGTCAATTTAAAATTTTTTTCATTTATTTTTTTGTTTGCATTTTCTGGCGTTTCTAGAGGTCTTAGACGAATTTAGACGCGTTTTCGAATCCTCACATTTCGGGCCTTGATCTTAGCTATCTCTGTCAAAACTCAACCGATTTTGAATCGGAATACCATTTAATTCAATAATTTTCATTTATATCGACTCTGCATCAAAATAACCCCGATTTCGTCAATTTAAACACTTTTTTCATTTATTTTTTTGTTTTTGCATTTTCTTATGTTTCTAGAGGTCTTAGAGGATTTAGACGTTATTTTCGAATCCTCACATTTCGGGCCTTGATCTTAGCTATTCCTGCCAAAACTCAACCGATTTTGAATCAGAATACCATTTAATTCAATAATTTTCATTAATGATCGAGATCTCTGCATCAAAATAATCTTGATTTCGTCAATTTAAAATTTTTTTCATTTATTTTTTGTTTTTGCATTTTCTGGCGTTTCGAAGAAGTCTTAGAGGATTTTAGACGTTATTTTCGAATCCTCACATTTCGGGACTTGATCTTAGCTATCTCTGTCAAAACTCAACCGATTTTGAATCGGAATACCATTTAATTCAATAATTTTCATTTATATCGACTCTGCATCAAAATAATCTTGATTTCTGTAAATTCAAAAATTTTTTCATTTATTTTTTGTTTTTGCATTTTTCTGGCGTTTCTAGAGGTCGAAGACGGATTTTTAGACGCGATTTTCTGAATCCTCACATTTCGGGCCTTTGATCTAGCTATCTCTGTCGAACCTCAACCAGATTTTGAATCGGAATACCATTTGATCTAATAATTTTCATTTATATCGACTCTGCATCGTGTCAATCTTGATTTCTGTTTAATTTGCAAATTTTTCATTTATTTTTTGTTTTTGCATTTTCTGGCGTTTCTAGAGGTCTTAGACGAATTTAGACGTTATTTTCGAATCCTCACATTTCGGGCCTTGATCTTAGCTATCTCATCATAGAAACTCAAACTCGATCTTTGAATCGGAAATACTATTTAATTCAATACTTTCATTTATATCGACTCTGCATCAAAATAATCTTGGATTTCGTAAATTCTTAAAATTTTTTCATTTATTTTTTGTTTTTGCATTTTCTGGCGTTTCTAGAGGTTCAGGAGGATTTTAGACCTTATTTTCGAATCCTCACATTTTCGGGGCCTTGATCTTAGCCATTTCTTGTCAAAACTCAACCGATTTTGAATCGGAATACCATTTAATTCAATAATTTTCATTTATATCGACTCGGCATCAAAATAATCTTGATTTCGTCAATTTAAAATTTTTTCATTTATTTTTTGTTTTTGCATTTTCTGGCGTTTCTAGAGGTCTTAGAGTGATTCAGGACGTTATTTTCTGAAATCTCACATTTCGGGCCTTGATCTTAGCTATCTCTGTCAAAACTCAACCGATTTTGAATCAGAATATCATTTAATTCAATAATTTTCATTTACCATCTCTAATTCAAAACAATCTTGATTTCGTCAATTTAAAATTTTTTCATTTATTTTTTGTTTTTGCATTTTCTGGCGTTTCTAGAGGTCGTAGAGGATTTTAGACCTTATTTTCGAATCCTCACATTTCGGGCCTTGATCTTAGCTATCTCTGTCAAAACTCAACCGATTTTGAATCGGAATACCATTTAATTCAATAATTTTCATTTATATCGACTCTGCATCAAAATAATCTTGATTTCACTAATTTAAAATTTTTTTTCATTTTATTTTTTGTTTTTGCATTTTCGGAAGTGTTTCTAGAGGTCTTAGAGGATTTTACACCTTATTTTCGAATCCTCACATTTCGGGCCTTGATCTTAGCTATCTCTGTCAAAACTCAACCGATTTTGAATACCATTTAATACCATTTAATTCAATAATTTTCATTTATATCGACTCCGCATCAAAATAATCTTGATTTCGTCAAAATAAAAATTTTTTCATTTATTTTTTGCTTTTAAATTTTCTGGCGTTTAGAGGTCTAGAG
>JAEIGM010000699.1:0-12761 GCA_018903735.1 Drosophila cardini
CGAAACTCAACCGATTTTGAATCGGAATACCATTTAATTCAATAATTTTCATTTATATCGACTCTGCATCAAAATAATCTTGATTTCGTCAATTTAAAATTTTTTCATTTATTTTTTGTTTTTGCATTTTCTGGCGTTTCTAGAGGTCTTAGACGATTTTAGACGTTATTTTCGAATCCTCACATTTCGGGCCTTGATCTTAGCTATCTCTGTCAAAACTCAACCGATTTTGAATCGGAATACCATTTAATTCAATAATTTTCATTTATATCGACTCTGCATCAAAATAATCTTGATTTCGTCAATTTAAAATTTTTTCATTTATTTTTTGTTTTTGCATTTTCTGGCGTTTCTAGAGGTCTTAGACGATTTTAGACGTTATTTTCGAATCCTCACATTTCGGGCCTTGATCTTAGCTATCTATGTCGAAACTCAACCGATTTTGAATCGGAATACCATTTAATTCAATAATTTTCATTTATATCGACTCTGCATCAAAATAATCTTGATTTCGTCAATTTAAAATTTTTTCATTTATTTTTTGTTTTTGCATTTTCTAGAGTTCTAGAGGTCTTAGACGATTTTAGACGTTATTTTCGAATCCTCACATTTCAGGCCTTGATCTTAGCTATCTCTGTCAAAACTCAACCGATTTTGAATCAGAATACCGTTTAATTCAATAATTTTCATTTATATCGACTCTGCATCAAAATAATCTTGATTTCGTCAATTTAAAATTTTTTCATTTATTTTTTGTTTTTGCATTTTCCGGCGTTTCTAGAGGTCTTAGAGGATTTTAGACGTTATTTTCGAATCCTCACATTTCGGGCCTTGATCTTGGCTATCTCTGTCAAAGCTCAACCGATTTTGAATCGGAATACCATTTAATTCAATAATTTTCATTTATATCGACTCTGCATCAAAATAATCTTGATTTCGTCAATTTAAAATTTTTTCATTTATTTTTTGTTTTTGCATTTTCTGGCGTTTCCAGAGGTCTTAGACGATCTTAGACGTTATTTTCGAATCCTCACATTTCGGGCCTTGATCTTATCTATCTCTGTCAAAACTCTACCGATTTTGAATCGGAATACCATTTAATTCAATAATTTTCATTAATATCGACTCTGCATCAAAATAATCTTGATTTCGTCAATTTAAAATTTTTTCATTTATTTTTTGTTTTTGCATTTTCTGGCGTTTCTAGAGGTCTTAGACGATTTTAGACGTTATTTTCGAATCCTCACATTTCGGGCCTTGATCTTAGCTATCTCTGTCAAAACTCAACCGATTTTGAATCGGAATACCATTTAATTCAATAATTTTCATTTATATCGACTCTGCATCAAAATAATCTTGATTTCGTCAATTTAAAATTTTTTCATTTATTTTTTGTTTTTGCATTTTCTGGCATTTCTAGAGGTCTTAGACGATTTTAGACGTTATTTTCGAATCCTCACATTTCGGGCCTTGATCTTAGCTATCTCTGTCAAAACTCAACCGATTTTGAATCAGAATACCATTTAATTCAATAATTTTCATTTATATCGACTCTGCATCAAAATAATCTTGATTTCGTCAATTTAAAATTTTTTCATTTATTTTTTGTTTTTGCATTTTCTGGCGTTTCTAGAGGTCTTAGAGGATTTTAGACGTTATTTTCGAATCCTCACATTTCGGGCCTTGATCTTAGCTATCTCTGTCAAAACTCAACCGATTTTGAATCGGAATACCATTTAATTCAATAATTTTCATTTATATCGACTCTGCATCAAAATAATCTTGATTTCGTCAATTTAAAATTTTTTCATTTATTTTTTGTTTTTGCATTTTCTGGCGTTTCTAGAGGTCTTAGACGATTTTAGACGTTATTTTCGAATCCTCACATTTCGGGCCTTGATCTTAGCTATCTCTGTCAAAACTCAACCGATTTTGAATCGGAATACCATTTAATTCAATAATTTTCATTTATATCGACTCTGCATCAAAATAATCTTGATTTCGTCAATTTACAATTTTTTCATTTAATTTTTTGTTTTTGCATTTTCTGGCGTTTCTAGAGGTCTTAGAGGATTTTAGACGTTATTTTCGAATCCTCACATTTCGGGCCTTGATCTTAGCTATCTCTGTCAAAACTCAACCGATTTTGAATCGGAATACCATTTAATTCAATAATTTTCATTTATATCGACTCTGCATCAAAATAATCTTGATTTCGTCAATTTAAAATTTTTTCATTTATTTTTTGTTTTTGCATTTTCTGGCGTTTCTAGAGGTCTTAGAGGATTTTAGACGTTATTTTCGAATCCTCACATTTCGGGCCTTGATCTTAGCTATCTCTGTCAAAACTCAACCGATTTTGAATCGGAATACCATTTAATTCAATAATTTTCATTTATATCGACTCTGCATCAAAATAATCTTGATTTCGTCAATTTAAAATTTTTTCATTTATTTTTTGTTTTTGCATTTTCTGGCGTTTCTAGAGGTCTTAGACGATTTTAGACGTTATTTTCGAATCCTCACATTTCGGGCCTTGATTTTATCTATCTCTGTCAAAACTCTACCGATTTTGAATTGGAATACCATTTAATTCAATAATTTTCATTAATATCGACTCTGCATCAAAATAATCTTGATTTCGTCAATTTAAAATTTTTTCATTTATTTTTTGTTTTTGCATTTTCTGGCGTTTCTAGAGGTCTTAGACGATTTTAGACGTTATTTTCGAATCCTCACATTTCGGGCCTTGATCTTAGCTATCTCTGTCGAAACTCAGCCGATTTTGAATCGGAATACCATTTAATTCAATAATTTTCATTTATATCGACTCTGCATCAAAATAATCTTGATTTCGTCAATTTAAAATTTTTTCATTTATTTTTTGTTTTTGCATTTTCTGGCGTTTCTAGAGGTCTTAGAGGATTTTAGACGTTATTTTCGAATCCTCACATTTCGGGCCTTGATCTTAGCTATCTCTGTCAAAACTCAACCGATTTTGAATCGGAATACCATTTAATTCAATAATTTTCATTTATATCGACTCTGCATCAAAATAATCTTGATTTCGTCAATTTAAAATTTTTTCATTTATTTTTTGTTTTTGCATTTTCTGGCGTTTCTAGAGGTCTTAGAGGATTTTAGACGTTATTTTCGAATCCTCACATTTCGGGCCTTGATCTTAGCTATCTCTGTCAAAACTCAACCGATTTTGAATCGGAATACCATTTAATTCAATAATTTTCATTTATATCGACTCTGCATCAAAATAATCTTGATTTCGTCAATTTAAAATTTTTTCATTTAATTTTTGTTTTTGCATTTTCTGGCGTTTCTAGAGGTCTTAGAGGATTTTAGACGTTATTTTCGAATCCTCACATTTCGGGCCTTGATCTTAGCTATCTCTGTCAAAACTCAACCGATTTTGAATCGGAATACCATTTAATTCAATAATTTTCATTTATATCGACTCTGCATCAAAATAATCTTGATTTCGTCAATTTAAAATTTTTTCATTTATTTTTTGTTTTTGCATTTTCTGGCGTTTCTAGAGGTCTTAGAGGATTTTAGACGTTATTTTCGAATCCTCACATTTCGGGCCTTGATCTTAGCTATCTCTGTCAAAACTCAACCGATTTTGAATCGGAATACCATTTAATTCAATAATTTTCATTTATATCGACTCTGCATCAAAATAATCTTGATTTCGTCAATTTAAAATTTTTTCATTTATTTTTTGTTTTTGCATTTTCTGGCGTTTCTAGAGGTCTTAGAGGATTTTAGACGTTATTTTCGAATCCTCACATTTCGGGCCTTGATCTTAGCTATCTCTGTCAAAACTCAACCGATTTTGAATCGGAATACCATTTAATTCAATAATTTTCATTTATATCGACTCTGCATCAAAATAATCTTGATTTCGTCAATTTAAAATTTTTTCATTTATTTTTTGTTTTTGCATTTTCTGGCGTTTCTAGAGGTCTTAGACGATTTTAGACGTTATTTTCGAATCCTCACATTTCGGGCCTTGATCTTAGCTATCTCTGTCAAAACTCAACCGATTTTGAATCGGAATACCATTTAATTCAATAATTTTCATTTATATCGACTCTGCATCAAAATAATCTTGATTTCGTCAATTTAAAATTTTTTCATTTATTTTTTGTTTTTGCATTTTCTGGCGTTTCTAGAGGTCTTAGAGGATTTTAGACGTTATTTTCGAATCCTCACATTTCGGGCCTTGATCTTAGCTATCTCTGTCAAAACTCAACCGATTTTGAATCGGAATACCATTTAATTCAATAATTTTCATTTATATCGACTCTGCATCAAAATAATCTTGATTTCGTCAATTTAAAATTTTTTCATTTATTTTTTGTTTTTGCATTTTCTGGCGTTTCTAGAGGTCTTAGAGGATTTTAGACGTTATTTTCGAATCCTCACATTTCGGGCCTTGATCTTAGCTATCTCTGTCAAAACTCAACCGATTTTGAATCGGAATACCATTTAATTCAATAATTTTCATTTATATCGACTCTGCATCAAAATAATCTTGATTTCGTCAATTTAAAATTTTTTCATTTATTTTTTGTTTTTGCATTTTCTGGCGTTTCTAGAGGTCTTAGAGGATTTTAGACGTTATTTTCGAATCCTCACATTTCGGGCCTTGATCTTAGCTATCTCTGTCAAAACTCAACCGATTTTGAATCGGAATACCATTTAATTCAATAATTTTCATTTATATCGACTCTGCATCAAAATAATCTTGATTTCGTCAATTTAAAATTTTTTCATTTATTTTTTGTTTTTGCATTTTCTGGCGTTTCTAGAGGTCTTAGAGGATTTTAGACGTTATTTTCGAATCCTCACATTTCGGGCCTTGATCTTAGCTATCTCTGTCAAAACTCAACCGATTTTGAATCGGAATACCATTTAATTCAATAATTTTCATTTATATCGACTCTGCATCAAAATAATCTTGATTTCGTCAATTTAAAATTTTTTCATTTATTTTTTGTTTTTGCATTTTCTGGCGTTTCTAGAGGTCTTAGAGGATTTTAGACGTTATTTTCGAATCCTCACATTTCGGGCCTTGATCTTAGCTATCTCTGTCAAAACTCAACCGATTTTGAATCGGAATACCATTTAATTCAATAATTTTCATTTATATCGACTCTGCATCAAAATAATCTTGATTTCGTCAATTTACAATTTTTTCATTTAATTTTTTGTTTTTGCATTTTCTGGCGTTTCTAGAGGTCTTAGAGGATTTTAGACGTTATTTTCGAATCCTCACATTTTGGGCCTTGATCTTAGCTATCTCTGTCAAAACTCAACCGATTTTGAATCGGAATACCATTTAATTCAATAATTTTCATTTATATCGACTCTGCATCAAAATAATCTTGATTTCGTCAATTTAAAATTTTTTCATTTATTTTTTGTTTTTGCATTTTCTGGCGTTTCTAGAGGTCTTAGAGGATTTTAGACGTTATTTTCGAATCCTCACATTTCGGGCCTTGATCTTAGCTATCTCTGTCAAAACTCAACCGATTTTGAATCGGAATACCATTTAATTCAATAATTTTCATTTATATCGACTCTGCATCAAAATAATCTTGATTTCGTCAATTTAAAATTTTTTCATTTATTTTTTGTTTTTGCATTTTCTGGCGTTTCTAGAGGTCTTAGAGGATTTTAGACGTTATTTTCGAATCCTCACATTTCGGGCCTTGATCTTAGCTATCTCTGTCAAAACTCAACCGATTTTGAATCGGAATACCATTTAATTCAATAATTTTCATTTATATCGACTCTGCATCAAAATAATCTTGATTTCGTCAATTTAAAATTTTTTCATTTATTTTTTGTTTTTGCATTTTCTGGCGTTTCTAGAGGTCTTAGAGGATTTTAGACGTTATTTTCGAATCCTCACATTTCAGGCCTTGATCTTAGCTATCTCTGTCAAAACTCAACCGATTTTGAATCGGAATACCATTTAATTCAATAATTTTCATTTATATCGACTCTGCATCAAAATAATCTTGATTTCGTCAATTTAAAATTTTTTCATTTATTTTTTGTTTTTGCATTTTCTGGCGTTTCTAGAGGTCTTAGAGGATTTTAGACGTTATTTTCGAATCCTCACATTTCGGGCCTTGATCTTAGCTATCTCTGTCAAAACTCAACCGATTTTGAATCGGAATACCATTTAATTCAATAATTTTCATTTATATCGACTCTGCATCAAAATAATCTTGATTTCGTCAATTTAAAATTTTTTCATTTATTTTTTGTTTTTGCATTTTCTGGCGTTTCTAAAGGTCTTAGAGGATTTTAGACGTTATTTTCGAATCCTCACATTTCGGGCCTTGATCTTAGCTATCTCTGTCAAAACTCAACCGATTTTGAATCGGAATACCATTTAATTCAATAATTTTCATTTATATCGACTCTGCATCAAAATAATCTTGATTTCGTCAATTTAAAATTTTTTCATTTTATTTTTTGTTTTTGCATTTTCTGGCGTTTCTAGAGGTCTTAGAGGATTTTAGACGTTATTTTCGAATCCTCACATTTCGGGCCTTGATCTTAGCTATCTCTGTCAAAACTCAACCGATTTTGAATCGGAATACCATTTAATTCAATAATTTTCATTTATTTCGACTCTGCATCAAAATAATCTTGATTTCGTCAATTTAAAATTTTTTTCATTTATTTTTTGTTTTTGCATTTTCTGGCGTTTCTAGAGGTCTTAGAGGATTTTAGACGTTATTTTCGAATCCTCACATTTCGGGCCTTGATCTTAGCTATCTCTGTCAAAACTCAACCGATTTTGAATCGGAATACCATTTAATTCAATAATTTTCATTTATATCGACTCTGCATCAAAATAATCTTGATTTCGTCAATTTAAAATTTTTTCATTTATTTTTTGTTTTTGCATTTTCTGGCGTTTCTAGAGGTCTTAGAGGATTTTAGACGTTATTTTCGAATCCTCACATTTCGGGCCTTGATCTTAGCTATCTCTGTCAAAACTCAACCGATTTTGAATCGGAATACCATTTAATTCAATAATTTTCATTTATATCGACTCTGCATCAAAATAATCTTGATTTCGTCAATTTAAAATTTTTTCATTTATTTTTTGTTTTTGCATTTTCTGGCGTTTCTAAAGGTCTTAGAGGATTTTAGACGTTATTTTCGAATCCTCACATTTCGGGCCTTGATCTTAGCTATCTCTGTCAAAACTCAACCGATTTTGAATCAGAATACCATTTAATTCAATAATTTTCATTTATATCGACTCTGCATCAAAATAATCTTGATTTCGTCAATTTAAAATTTTTTCATTTAATTTTTTGTTTTTGCATTTTCTGGCGTTTCTAGAGGTCTTAGAGGATTTTAGACGTTATTTTCGAATCCTCACATTTCGGGCCTTGATCTTAGCTATCTCTGTCAAAACTCAACCGATTTTGAATCGGAATACCGTTTAATTCAATAATTTTCATTTATATCGACTCTGCATCAAAATAATCTTGATTTCGTCAATTTAAAATTTTTTTCATTTGTTTTTTGTTTTTGCATTTTCTGGCGTTTCTAGAGGTCTTAGACGATTTTAGACGTTATTTTCGAATCCTCACATTTCGGGCCTTGATCTTAGCTATCTCTGTCGAAACTCAACCGATTTTGAATCGGAATACCATTTAATTCAATAATTTTCATTTATATCGACTCTGCATCAAAATAATCTTGATTTCGTCAATTTAAAATTTTTTCATTTATTTTTTGTTTTTGCATTTTCTGGCGTTTCTAGAGGTCTTAGACGATTTTAGACGTTATTTTCGAATCCTCACATTTCGGGCCTTGATCTTAGCTATCTCTGTCAAAACTCAACCGATTTTGAATCGGAATACCATTTAATTCAATAATTTTCATTTATATCGACTCTGCATCAAAATAATCTTGATTTCGTCAATTTAAAATTTTTTCATTTATTTTTTGTTTTTGTATTTTCTGGCGTTTCTAGAGGTCTTAGAGGATTTTAGACGTTTTTTTCGAATCCTCACATTTCAGGCCTTGATTTTAGCTATCTCTGTCAAAACTCAACCGATTTTGAATCAAAATACCATTTAATTCAATAATTTTCATTTATATCGACTCTGCATCAAAATAATCTTGATTTCGTCAATTTAAAATTTTTTCATTTATTTTTTGTTTTTGCATTTTCTGGCGTTTCTAGAGGTCTTAGAGGATTTTAGACGTTATTTTCGAATCCTCGCATTTCGGGCCTTGATCTTAGCTATCTCTGTCAAAACTCAACCGATTTTGAATCGGAATACCATTTAATTCAATAATTTTCATTTATATCGACTCTGCATCAAAATAATCTTGATTTCGTCAATTTAAAATTTTTTCATTTATTTTTTGTTTTCGCATTTTCTGGCGTTTCTAGAGGTCTTAGAGGATTTTAGACGTTATTTTCGAATCCTCACATTTCAGGCCTTGATCTTAGCTATCTCTGTCAAAACTCAACCGATTTTGAATCGGAATACCACTTAATTCAATAATTTTCATTTATATCGACTCTGCATCAAAATAATCTTGATTTCGTCAATTTAAAATTTTTTCATTTATTTTTTGTTTTTGCATTTTCTGGCGTTTCTAGAGGTCTTAGAGGATTTTAGACGTTATTTTCGAATCCTCACATTTCGGGCCTTGATCTTAGCTATCTCTGTCAAAACTCAACCGATTTTGAATCGGAATACCATTTAATTCAATAATTTTCATTTATATCGACTCTGCATCAAAATAATCTTGATTTCGTCAATTTAAAATTTATTCATTTATTTTTTGTTTTTGCATTTTCTGGCGTTTCTAGAGGTCTTAGAGGATTTTAGACGTTATTTTCGAATGGAATACCATTTAATTCAATAATTTTCATTTATATCGACTCTGCATCAAAATAATCTTGATTTCGTCACTTTAAAATTTTTTCATTTATTTTTTGTTTTTGCATTTTCTGGCGTTTCTAGAGGTCTTAGAGGATTTTAGACGTTATTTTCGAATCCTCACATTTCGGGCCTTGATCTTAGCTATCTCTGTCAAAACTCAACCGATTTTGAATCGGAATACCATTTAATTCAATAATTTTCATTTATATCGACTCTGCATCAAAATAATCTTGATTTCGTCAATTTAAAATTTTTTTCATTTATTTTTTGTTTTTGCATTTTCTGGCGTTTCTAGAGGTCTTAGACGATTTTAGACGTTATTTTCGAATCCTCACATTTCGGGCCTTGATCTTAGCTATCTCTGTCAAAACTCAACCGATTTTGAATCGGAATACCATTTAATTCAATAATTTTCATTTATATCGACTCTGCATCAAAATAATCTTGATTTCGTCAATTTAAAATTTTTTCATTTTTTTTTGTTTTTGCTTTTTCTGGCGTTTCTGGGGTCTTAGAATTTTGAATCGGAATACCATTTAATTCAATAATTTTCATTTATATCGACTCTGCATCAAAATAATCTTGATTTCGTCAATTTAAAATTTTTTCATTTATTTTTTGTTTTTGCATTTTCTGGCGTTTCTAGAGGTCTTAGAGGATTTTAGACGTTATTTTCGAATCCTCACATTTCGGGCCTTGATCTTAGCTATCTCTGTCAAAACTCAACCGATTTTGAATCGGAATACCATTTAATTCAATAATTTTCATTTATATCGACTCTGCATCAAAATAATCTTGATTTCGTCAATTTAAAATTTATTCATTTATTTTTTGTTTTTGCATTTTCTGGCGTTTCTAGAGGTCTTAGAGGATTTTAGACGTTATTTTCGAATCCTCACATTTCGGGCCTTGATCTTAGCTATCTCTGTCAAAACTCAACCGATTTTGAATCGGAATACCATTTAATTCAATAATTTTCATTTATATCGACTCTGCATCAAAATAATCTTGATTTCGTCAATTTAAAATTTTTTCATTTATTTTTTGTTTTTGCATTTTCTGGCGTTTCTAGAGGTCTTAGAGGATTTTAGACGTTATTTTCGAATCCTCACATTTCGGGCCTTGATCTTAGCTATCTCTGTCAAAACTCAACCGATTTTGAATCGGAATACCATTTAATTCAATAATTTTCATTTATATCGACTCTGCATCAAAATAATCTTGATTTCGTCAATTTAAAATTTTTTCATTTATTTTTTTGTTTTTGCATTTTCTGGCGTTTCTAGAGGTCTTAGAGGATTTTAGACGTTATTTTCGAATCCTCACATTTCGGGCCTTGATCTTAGCTATCTCTGTCAAAACTCAACCGATTTTGAATCGGAATACCATTTAATTCAATAATTTTCATTTATATCGACTCTGCATCAAAATAATCTTGATTTCGTCAATTTAAAATTTTTTCATTTATTTTTTGTTTTTGCATTTTCTGGCGTTTCTAGAGGTCTTAGACGATTTTAGACGTTATTTTCGAATCCTCACATTTCAGGCCTTGATCTTAGCTATCTCTGTCAAAACTCAACCGATTTTGAATCGGAATACCATTTAATTCAATAATTTTCATTTATATCGACTCTGCATCAAAATAATCTTGATTTCGTCAATTTAAAATTTTTTCATTTATTTTTTGTTTTTGCATTTTCTGGCGTTTCTAGAGGTCTTAGATCGATTTTGAATCAGAATACCATTTAATTCAATAATTTTCATTTATATCGACTCTGCATCAAAATAATCTTGATTTCGTCAATTTAAAATTTTTTCATTTATTTTTTGTTTTTGCATTTTCTGGCGTTTCTAGAGGTCTTAGAGGATTTTAGACGTTATTTTCGAATCCTCACATTTCGGGCCTTGATCTTAGCTATCTCTGTCGAAACTCAACCGATTTTGAATCGGAATACCATTTAATTCAATAATTTTCATTTATATCGACTCTGCATCAAAATAATCTTGATTTCGTCAATTTAAAATTTTTTCATTTATTTTTTGTTTTTTTTTGCATTTTCTGGCGTTTCTAGAGGTCTTAGAGGATTTTAGACGTTATTTTCGAATCCTCACATTTCGGGCCTTGATCTTAGCTATCTCTGTCGAAACTCAACCGATTTTGAATCGGAATACCATTTAATTCAATAATTTTCATTTATATCGACTCTGCATCAAAATAATCTTGATTTCGTCAATTTAAAAATTTTTTCATTTATTTTTTGTTTTTTGCATTTTCTGGCGTTTCTAGAGGTCTTAGAGGATTTTAGACGTTATTTTCGAATCCTCACATTTCAGGCCTTGATCTTAGCTATCTCTGTCAAAACTCAACCGATTTTGAATCTGAATACCATTTAATTCAATAATTTTCATTTATATCGACTCTGCATCAAAATAATCTTGATTTCATCACTTTAAAATTTTTTCATTTATTTTTTGTTTTTGCATTTTCTGGCGTTTCTAGAGGTCTTAGAGGATTTTAGACGTTATTTTCGAATCCTCACATTTCAGGCCTTGATCTTAGCTATCTCTGTCAAAACTCAACCGATTTTGAATCTGAATACCATTTAATTCAATAATTTTCATTTATATCGACTCTGCATCAAAATAATCTTGATTTCGTCACTTTACTTACGAGATGGTATTTTTATTTCAATGTGCTTAAGTTACGCGAATGGAAGCTGAGTCTTTAGCAAGGCACCGTGCGCTTTGATTGTCGCCATAGATCAGCAATTTTTCGGTCAGTCCGAATCACATCTCATTGATCAGCCCCTTAACGTACACCGCCTCTTGGTAGCTATAGAGAGTGCTAAACGTTATTCTGCCTCCGTACCTGTTGAGGGCGACAAGGCTGTCTCTGCTTCTTCGACTCCCCATGAGACAGCTGCTCCGGCCATGAAGAGTGCCCAACCACCAAAAGACTTCGATCAAGCGTTATCGCCGTAGCCCAGTCGGCGTCAACAAAACAGTGAATAGGCACACCTGTTTTCCTATAGTGCAATCGCATATCTGGAGGTACCCCTTTAGGTATTCGTCACCCGCTTGGCAGCAACCTCGCTGCTCCTCCCTCGGACGATCAGCATTTCTCTGTGCCAGCTTGACCACACAGAGTGAATGATATCTGGTCGCGTAAGAGTCAGCGCCAAATACAACAACGACCCAATGAGGAGATGGATAGCTTTTTTTGTCCACCTGATGTACAGCCCATCTTCATCACATTTCGTCTGAAAGCCAGCTTCCAACGGAGTGGTGTTCGCCTTACAGTCCGTCCACGGTAAGTCATTCAGTGGCCTCTCCATGTCCTGCTTGTGGCCTATTCATCCGCTACCCAGTTTTGGCATGTCACTCACTTCCCCATACCCATAAATGCCGCAGCTCTCCGCCATCGACCACATGGGACTTGTTTGATATCAGCTGCTTTGTGTCGGCGACACCTTGTTCTCCCGAGTACATGCAAGTATAAAATCGTCAACGACAAATAACAATTATATTTAAAAAACCATTAAGTTTGCTTGTATAGACACATGGCTCGCTAGCACATGGTACAAAGCCAATCTCCAATAGAGTGCTCTCCAGCTTTTTGTTCCATTCACGGCCACTCTTTGATTTTGTTCATCGGCATCAAGATTTCGCTGCTCATTATCATCAGTATCCTGTTGGTCATCGCTTTGGCCCTGCTCAGCAACATCAATGGACTGCATTTCATGCTTCTCAGCAGGCCCAGAATCAGCACATCTGATCCACTTGGTGATCTTTTGATTGGACTCCAAA
>JAEIGM010000761.1:0-10755 GCA_018903735.1 Drosophila cardini
TTTAATTCAATAATTTTCATTTATAACGACTCTGCATCAAAATAATCTTGATTTCGTCAATTTAAAATTTTCATTTATTTTTTTTATTTTTTGCATTTTCTGCAAGCTTTTAGAGGTCTTAGAGGATTTTAGACATATTTTTTTGAATCCTCACATTTTGGCGCCTGATCTTAACTATCTCTTTGGATCAAAACTCAACCGATTTTGAATCGGAATACCAACCAATTCAATTCAATATTTTCATTTTATATCGACTCTGCATCAAAATAATCTTAATTTCGTCAATTTAAAATTTTTTTCATTTATTTTTGTTTTTGCATTTTCTGGCGTTTCTAGAGGTCTTAGAGGATTTTAGACGTTATTTTCGAATCCTCACATTTTGAGGGCCTTGATCTTAGCTATCTCTGTCAAAACTCAACCGATTTTGAATCGGAATACCATTTAATTCAATAATTTTTCATTTATATCGACTCTGCATCAAAATAATCTTGATTTCGTCAATTTAAAATTTTTTTCATTTATTTTTTGTTTTTGCATTTTCTGGCGTTTCTAGAGGTCTTAGAGGATTTTAGACGTTATTTTCGAATCCTCACATTTCGGGCCTTGATCTTAGCTATCTCTGTCAAAACTCAACCGATTTTGAATCGGAATACCATTTAAT
This sequence comes from Drosophila cardini, assembly GCA_018903735.1. NCBI lineage: Eukaryota > Metazoa > Arthropoda > Insecta > Diptera > Drosophilidae > Drosophila > Drosophila cardini. The sequence goes on from JAEIGM010000761.1 coordinate 662, forward strand.
TCAATAATTTTCATTTATATCGACTCTGCATCAAAATAATCTTGATTTCGTCAATTTAAAATTTTTTCATTTATTTTTTGTTTTTGCATTTCTGGCGTTTCTAGGGTCTTAGAGGATTTTAGACGTTATTTTCGAATCCTGCATTTCGGGCCTTGATCTTAGCTATCTCTGTCGAAAACTCAACCGTTTTGAATCGGAATACCATTTATTAATAATTTTTATATAGATTGGTTAGAGCTCTTAGAGGATTTTAGACCTTATTTAAGAATCCTCACATTTCGACCTTGATCTTGGTTATCTCTGTCAAAACTCAACCGATTTTGAATGGGAATACCATTTAATTCAATAATTTTCATTTATATCGACTCTGCATCAAAATAATCTTGATTTCGTCAATTTAAAATTTTTTCATTTATTTTTTGTTTTTGCATTTTCTGGCGTTTCTAGAGGTCTTAGTGGATTTTAGACGTTATTTTCGAATCCTCACATTTCGGGCCTTGATCTTATCTATCTCTGTCAAAACTCAACCGATTTTGAATCGGAATACCATTTAATTCAATAATTTTCATTTATATCGACTCTGCATCAAAATAATCTTGATTTCGTCAATTTAAAATTTTTTCATTTATTTTCTGTTTTTGCATTTTCTGGCGTTTCTAGAGGTCTTAGAGGATTTTAGACGTTATTTTCGAATCCTCACATTTCGGGCCTTGATCTTAGCTATCTCTGTCAAAACTCAACCGATTTTGAATCGGAATACCGTTTAATTCAATAATTTTCATTTATATCGACTCTGCATCAAAATAATCTTGATTTCGTCAATTTAAAATTTTTTCATTTATTTTTTGTTTTTGCATTTTCTGGCGTTTCTAGAGGTCTTAGAGGATTTTAGACGTTATTTTCGAATCCTCACATTTCGGGCCTTGATCTTAGCTATCTCTGTCAAAACTCAACCGATTTTGAATCGGAATACCGCTTAATTCAATAATTTTCATTTATATCGACTCTGCATCAAAATAATCTTGATTTCGTCAATTTAAAATTTTTTTCATTTATTTTTTGTTTTTGCATTTTCTGGCGTTTTTAGAGGTCTTAGAGGATTTTAGACGTTATTTTCGAATCCTCACATTTCGGGCCTTGATCTTAGCTATCTCTGTCAAAACTCAACCGATTTTGAATCGGAATACCATTTAATTCAATAATTTTCATTTATATCGACTCTGCATCAAAATAATCTTGATTTCGTCAATTTAAAATTTTTTCATTTATTTTTTGTTTTTGCATTTTCTGGCGTTTCTAGAGGTCTTAGAGGATTTTAGACGTTATTTTCGAATCCTCACATTTCGGGCCTTGATCTTAGCTATCTCTGTCAAAACTCAACCGATTTTGAATCGGAATACCGTTTAATTCAATAATTTTCATTTATATCGACTCTGCATCAAAATAATCTTGATTTCGTCAATTTAAAATTTTTTCATTTATTTTTTGTTTTTGCATTTTCTGGCGTTTCTAGAGGTCTTAGACGATTTTAGACGTTATTTTCGAATCCTCACATTTCGGGCCTTGATCTTAGCTATCTCTGTCAAAACTCAACCGATTTTGAATCGGAATACCGTTTAATTCAATAATTTTCATTTATATCGACTCTGCATCAAAATAATCTTGATTTCGTCAATTTAAAATTTTTTTCATTTATTTTTTGTTTTTGCATTTTCTGGCGTTTCTAGAGGTCTTAGAGGATTTTAGACGTTATTTTCGAATCCTCACATTTCGGGCCTTGATCTTAGCTATCTCTGTCAAAACTCAACCGATTTTGAATCGGAATACCCTTTAATTCAATAATTTTCATTTATATCGACTCTGCATCAAAATAATCTTGATTTCGTCAATTTAAAATTTTTTCATTTATTTTTTGTTTTTGCATTTTCTGGCGTTTCTAGAGGTCTTAGAGGATTTTAGACCTTATTTTAGAGTCCTCACATTTCGGGCCTTGATCTTGGCTATCTCTGTCAAAACTCAACCGATTTTGAATCAGAATACCATTTAATTCAATAATTTTCATTTATATCGACTCTGCATCAAAATAATCTTGATTTCGTCAATTTAAAATTTTTTCGTTTATTTTTTGTTTTTGCATTTTCTGGCGTTTCTAGAGGTCTTAGAGGATTTTAGACGTTATTTTCGAATCCTCACATTTCGGGCCTTGATCTTAGCTATCTCTGTCAAAACTCAACCGATTTTGAATCGGAATACCATTTAATTCAATAATTTTCATTTATATCGACTCTGCATCAAAATAATCTTGATTTCGTCAATTTAAAATTTTTTCATTTATTTTTTGTTTTTGCATTTTCTGGCGTTTCTAGAGGTCTTAGAGGATTTTAGACGTTATTTTCGAATCCTCACATTTCAGGCCTTGATCTTAGCTATCTCTGTCAAAACTCAACCGATTTTGAATCGGAATACCATTTAATTCAATATTTTTCATTTATTTCGACTCTGCATCAAAATAATCTTGATTTCGTCAATTTAAAATTTTTTTCATTTATTTTTTGTTTTTGCATTTTCTGGCGTTTCTAGAGGTCTTAGAGGATTTTAGACGTTATTTTCGAATCCTCACATTTCGGGCCTTGATCTTAGCTATCTCTGTCAAAACTCAACCGATTTTGAATCGGAATACCATTTAATTCAATAATTTTCATTTATATCGACTCTGCATCAAAATAATCTTGATTTCGTCAATTCAAAATTTTTTCATTTATTTTTTGTTTTTTGCATTTTCTGGCATTTCTAGAGGTCTTAGAGGATTTTAGACGTTATTTTCGAATCCTCACATTTCGGGCCTTGATCTTAGCTATCTCTGTCAAAACTCAACCGATTTTGAATCGGAATACCATTTAATTCAATAATTTTCATTTATATCGACTCTGCATCAAAATAATCTTGATTTCATCAATTTAAAATTTTTTCATTTATTTTTTGTTTTTGCATTTTCTGGCGTTTCTAGAGGTCTTAGAGGATTTTAGACGTTATTTTCGAATCCTCACATTTCGGGCCTTGATCTTAGCTATCTCTGTCAAAACTCAACCGATTTTGAATCGGCATACCGTTTAATTCAATAATTTTCATTTATATCGACTCTGCATCAAAATAATCTTGATTTCGTCAATTTAAAATTTTTTCATTTATTTTTTGTTTTTGCATTTTCTGGCGTTTCTAGAGGTCTTAGAGGATTTTAGACGTTATTTTCGAATCCTCACATTTCGGGCCTTGATCTTAGCTATCTCTGTCAAAACTCAACCGATTTTGAATCGGAATACCATTTAATTCAATAATTTTCATTTATATCGACTCTGCATCAAAATAATCTTGATTTCGTCAATTTAAAATTTTTTCATTTATTTTTTGTTTTTGCATTTTCTGGCGTTTCTAGAGGTCTTAGAGGATTTTAGACGTTATTTTCGAATCCTCACATTTCGGGCCTTGATCTTAGCTATCTCTGTCAAAAACTCAACCGATTTTGAATCGGAATACCATTTAATTCAATATTTTTCATTTATTTCGACTCTGCATCAAAATAATCTTGATTTCGTCAATTTAAAATTTTTTCATTTATTTTTTTGTTTTTTGCATTTTCTGGCGTTTCTAGAGGTCTTAGAGGATTTTAGACGTTATTTTCGAATCCTCACATTTTGGGCCTTGATCTTAGCTATCTCTGTCAAAACTCAACCGATTTTGAATCGGAATACCATTTAATTCAATAATTTTCATTTATATCGACTCTGCATCAAAATAATCTTGATTTCGTCAGTTTAAAATTTTTTCATTTATTTTTTGTTTTTGCATTTTCTGGCGTTTCTAGAGGTCTTAGAGGATTTTAGACGTTATTTTCGAATCCTCACATTTCGGGCCTTGATCTTAGCTATCTCTGTCAAAACTCAACCGATTTTGAATCGGAATACCATTTAATTCAATAATTTTCATTTATATCGACTCTGCATCAAAATAATCTTGATTTCGTCAATTTAAAATTTTTTCATTTATTTTTTGTTTTTGCATTTTCTGGCGTTTCTAGAGGTCTTAGAGGATTTTAGACGTTATTTTCGAATCCTCACATTTCGGGCCTTGATCTTAGCTATCTCTGTCAAAACTCAACCGATTTTGAATCGGAATACCATTTAATTCAATAATTTTCATTTATATCGACTCTGCATCAAAATAATCTTGATTTCGTCAATTTAAAATTTTTTTCATTTATTTTTTGTTTTTGCATTTTCTGGCGTTTCTAGAGGTCTTAGAGGATTTTAGACGTTATTTTCGAATCCTCACATTTCGGGCCTTGATCTTAGCTATCTCTGTCAAAACTCAACCGATTTTGAATCAGAATACCATTTAATTCAATAATTTTCATTTATATCGACTCTGCATCAAAATAATCTTGATTTCGTCAATTTAAAATTTTTTCATTTAATTTTTTGTTTTTGCATTTTCTGGCGTTTCTAGAGGTCTTAGAGGATTTTAGACGTTATTTTTGAATCCTCACATTTCGGGCCTTGATCTTAGCTATCTCTGTCAAAACTCAACCGATTTTGAATCGGAATACCATTTAATTCAATAATTTTCATTTATATCGACTCTGCATCAAAATAATCTTGATTTCGTCAATTTAAAATTTTTTCATTTATTTTTTGTTTTTGCATTTTCTGGCGTTTCTAGAGGTCTTAGACGATTTTAGACGTTATTTTCGAATCCTCACATTTCGGGCATTGATCTTAGCTATCTCTGTCAAAACTCAACCGATTTTGAATCGGAATACCATTTAATTCAATAATTTTCATTTATATCGACTCTGCATCAAAATAATCTTGATTTCGTCAATTTAAAATTGTTGGAAATATATTTATCTGGCAACACACTCCATCTGGTAACACTTATTCTATCGTTTAACCTTACGATAGTACTTGTTAAAAACTACTCATGAAGAGAAGCTAAGAACGTAGCGTCACAACGAAATGTATTAAACTCTTTATTTCCTTATATCACAATAAAAAATGTAACTCTGCTGAATAAATAATTACATCAGGTTATGGGCCCAGGCACCCTTCCACTGCGCGCCAAAAGGAATTGTGAAATAATAAGAGTTTGGAAAATATATATGTGCGTAAATATATATTTGAAAAATTTCGAGTCGTTGTGAAATAGCTTTTAACCAGAAGCCGCCTGTGGTGGCGGCGCGCATTTTTTCATACAAAAACTGTTGTTGCTTGTGTAGCTCAAAGTTGTTGCTTGTGTAGCAAAAGAAAATATAACGCAGAAAGTTAATTGATGAACAAACTGAAAATGAGTATTGCAAATGTGCGTATAGAGGATTTTAGACGTTATTTTCGAATCCTCACATTTCAGGCCTTGATCTTAGCTATCTCTGTCAAAACTCAACCGATTTTGAATCGGAATACCATTTAATTCAATATTTTTCATTTATTTCGACTCTGCATCAAAATAATCTTGATTTCGTCAATTTAAAATTTTTTTCATTTATTTTTTGTTTTTGCATTTTCTGGCGTTTCTAGAGGTCTTAGAGGATTTTAGACGTTATTTTCGAATCCTCACTTTTTAGGCCTTGATCTTAGCTATCTCTGTCAAAACTCAACCGATTTTGAATCGGAATACCATTTAATTCAATAATTTTCATTTATATCGACTCTGCATCAAAATAATCTTGATTTCGTCAGTTTAAAATTTTTTTCATTTATTTTTTGTTTTTGCATTTTCTGGCGTTTCTAGAGGTCTTAGACGATTTTAGACGTTATTTTCGAATCCTCACATTTCGGGCCTTGATCTTAGCTATCTCTGTCAAAACTCAACCGATTTTGAATCGGAATACCATTTAATTCAATAATTTTCATTTATATCGACTCTGCATCAAAATAATCTTGATTTCGTCAATTTAAAATTTTTTCATTTATTTTTTGTTTTTGCATTTTCTGGCGTTTCTAGAGGTCTTAGAGGATTTTAGACGTTATTTTCGAATCCTCACATTTCGGGCCTTGATCTTAGCTATCTCTGTCAAAACTGAACCGATTTTGAATCGGAATACCATTTAATTCAATAATTTTCATTTATATCGACTCTGCATCAAAATAATCTTGATTTCGTCAATTTAAAAATTTTTTTCATTTATTTTTTGTTTTTGCATTTTCTGGCGTTTCTAGAGGTCTTAGACGATTTTAGACGTTATTTTCGAATCCTCACATTTCGGGCCTTGATCTTAGCTATCTCTGTCAAAACTCAACCGATTTTGAATCGGAATACCATTTAATTCAATAATTTTCATTTATTTCGACTCTGCATCAAAATAATCTTAATTTCGTCAATTTAAAATTTTTTCATTTATTTTTTGTTTTTGCATTTTCTGGCGTTTCTAGAGGTCTTAGACGATTTTAGAAGTTATTTTCGAATCCTCACATTTCGGGCATTGATCTTAGCTATCTCTGTCAAAACTCAACCGATTTTGAATCGGAATACCATTTAATTCAATAATTTTCATTTATATCGACTCTGCATCAAAATAATCTTGATTTCGTCAATTTAAAATTGTTGGAAATATATTCATCTGGCAACACACTCCATCTGGTAACACTTATTCTATCGTTTAACCTTACGATAGTACTTGTTAAAAACTACTCATGAAGAGAAGCTAAGAACGTAGCGTCACAACGAAATGTATTAAACTCTTTATTTCCTTATATCACAATAAAAATGTAACTCTGCTGAATAAATAATTACATCAGGTTATGGCCCAGGCACCCTTCCACTGCGCGCCAAAAGGAATTGTGAAATAATAAGAGTTTGGAAAATATATATGTGCGTAAATATATATTTGAAAAATTTCGAGTCGTTGTGAAATAGCTTTTAACCAGAAGACGCCTGTGTGGCGGCGCGCATTTTTTCATACAAAAACTGTTGTTGCTTGTGTAGCTCAAAGTTGTTGCTTGTGTAGCAAAAGAAAATATAACGCAGAAAGTTAATTGATGAACAAACTGAAAATGAGTATTGCAAATGTGCGTATAGAGCCTTTAGGCAAGGAAAACTATGACACCTGGAAAATTCAAGTGCAAGCTCTTCTAACAAAGAACAATACTTGGAAATACGTGAACGGTTCATGTGAAAGAACAGAAGCAAACAGCGCACTGTGGATGGAGGAAGACGCAAAAGCTAAATCGGACTTGATTCTAGCAATGTCACCATCGGAATTGAAACAAATCAAGAATTGCAATACATCGAATGAAATATGGCAAAAGTTGCAGAGCATATATCAGTCCACAGGTCCCGCCCGCAAAGCAGCTCTGTTAAAGTCATTAATTCTGTTGAAATTAGACTCTGGCGGCGATATGAGAAGTCATGTTGATAAGTTTTTCGACATCGTGGACAAAATAAATGAAGTCGATCTAGTGAGGATCGAAGAGCTATTAACAATCCTGCTGTTATATAGCATTCCAGAAGAGTACGAATCGTTTCGAATTGCGATTGAAACTCAGGACAATCTGATCGAACCAGAAACACTGAAAATCAAGCTACTTGATGAATATGAGGCGCGAAACAGGAACAAAAGTGAAGTATCTCCAGGAGCATTGATGGCACACAAGAAGAATTTCAAAAAGAAGTCGGAGCCTAGTAAGAACTTTAAGTTCAAGTGCTACAACTGTGGTAAGCTTGGCCACAAAGCAGCAGATTGCAGATCGAATAAACAAATGAACGAGAAAGAGAGCAGCAATCCGAATCGGAGCATGTATATAGAAGCAGCAAACACTTTTACTAGTGGATACAAGGGCTGGTGTCTAGATTCCGGAGCTACGTCACACATGTGCTCACAAAAGGAAAGATTCGAAAAAGTATGTGCAGCAAAATGTCCAGTACTTAAGCTGGCCAACGGAGAAACTACATCTATTGAAGGAAGTGGTGTTGTAGAATTAAAACCAACAAAGAAGTTTGCAGCAAATTTGATGAACACACTCTACGTACCCGAGCTGAAAGAGAACCTTTTATCTGTGTCAAAAATATGTGACCACGGATACAACATATTGTTTAAAAGGGACAAGGCTGAAATCTTCAGAGCTTCAAATGGAAAGATAGCGTTCACCGCTAAACGAACACAGGATTTGTACCATGTTGAAGAAGCAATCGAGTCGAGTCGTATGGCGTTTAACAAGGAAAACAGCATTCAGGAGTGGCACGAGCGTTTCGGACATCTCAACGAGAAAGATCTGAAAGACATTATAAAATCAGGAAAAATTGAAGGCGTAGAACTAAGCCCCAAAGAAAACTTGGACATTTGCGAAGTGTGCATTAAGGGGAAGCAGTAACAGAAGCCGTTCCCAATATCGAAAACCAAGTCTACGGAATTATTGGAAGTTGTACACAGCGATGTATGTTCATAGACGATTACTCCAAATGGTGTGAACTGTATACACTAAAGAGCAAGTCGGAAGTTTTTGAAAAATTTAAAGAATTCAAAAACTATGTGGAACGTCGAACCGGTGCAAAGTTGAAGACACTAAGAACGGACAACGGCACAGAATATACAAGTAAGGAGTTCAACAAATACTTGGTGGATGCAGGGATAAAGCACGAGTACTCAGTGGAGTACACACCACAGCAGAATGGCACGGCAGAACGCAAGAACAGGACTCTCGTGGAGATGGCACGTTGTATGATGATTCAATCATCAGTCCCGTCTAGCTATTGGGCTGAAGCAGTAAACACAGCAAACTACGTAAGGAACAGATGTCCATCCAGAAGCCTAGGTGGCGAGACACCGTTCAAGTTTTGGAATAAGCGAATTCCAATAGTAAAGCATCTGCGGACTTTCGGGCAAATTGTGTATTCGCTCGAGAAGAGGTCCAAGGGCAAATTCAGCCCAAAATCGAACATGAAGATATTCATTGGATACTGCAGTAATGCCAAAGCGTACAGGCTGTACGATCCAAGGACCAGGGCCGTATCCAAGAGCCGAGATGTCGTTTTTACAAATAAATTTGGTAAAAAACACCACATATGAAGAGTTTATCACCCAAGAGCCAGAGGTTGAAACTGAATACATAAATGTGGAAGAAAACGATGAAATAGTGGACGAAGAAGACCAAAGTATGCCTGAAGAAACACAGGAAACAACTAGCCAGGAAGCTAGCAGACGAGGCCCAGGAAGACCACGAAAACAATACACAGGTAAACCAGGTCGTCCAAAACTAATCTACAATCGTACAGTTACAGTTCCAAATGAGACGCAAGATTCCGAATCAGAGGAATTCTTCGAAGCAACGTCACTTGTCAGCAGAGACAATCTAACTCCTAATGATGCGCTAAAAGGCGCAGATGCGTCAGAATGGAAGAAAGCGTTCATAAATGAATACAAGGCGTTGGAGAAAAATAATACGTGGGAAATTGTAAGCCGACAAGATGGTCAGAAAGTGATCGATACCAAATGGGTTCTTCGCACGAAGTATAAGCTAAATGGCGAAATTGATTGTCGAAAAGCAAGGCTGGTCGCAAAAGGGTATACACAACGCAAGGGTATCGACTACAACGAAACCTTCTCACCAGTGGCAAGAATTGGATCGATACGAGCATTGATTGCTTTAGCTGTGGAGCTAACACTTGACGTATACCAGATCGATTTTAACAGCGCATATTTGAATGGAGATATTGAAGAAGATATTTACATAAATATCCCTCCAGAGTTAATGACATTCTTACGGCCAATGAAAAACAGAAGTACGGCAAAAACAAAGTTTGCAAAATGAAGAAGGCGCTGTATGGTTTGAAGCAGAGTGGACGTCAATGGTACAAAAAGCTTGATGCCAAGCTTAAGGAGGTCGGACTAAATCCAGTAGCTGCCGACCCATGCGTGTACTTGAAAATGACTGGAAAGGAAATCATCATGGTATCACTGTATGTAGATGATCTCATTGTTGCGACCAATAGCGAAAAATGTTGGAAAGCTTGAAGTCTGAACTGGCCAGGAACTTTGAAATGAAGGATTTAGGAAAATTATCCTACTGCCTTGGAATCGAGTTCAAACAGGACAAGAAGAAGGA
>JAEIGM010000275.1:0-45677 GCA_018903735.1 Drosophila cardini
GGGTATAATAACAATACTGTACGATAAGAACATATGCTTTAAAATCGGCATCGAAGTTTGAAAGTTATTTTATTTCCTGTGGGAAAAATGGCGTGGCAGTCCAAAATTTTTAATAACGATGCATTTATGCCGTCTCAAGGAACCTGTATACCAAAATTGGTGTTCCTAAGTGCCATAGTTACTGAGATATTCGCCCAAAACATCCATTTTTTACGAAGTATGTCTAGTTTTTTGCTTATTGTGGGCGAATGGGGCGTGGCATCAAAAAAAAAAGATCCTTTTATTGACTGACATATTATCGAGTCGATTGTGACTAAATTCAAACTTGTAGCTGTTACCATCTCTGAAATCTGTTCGTTCATACGGACAGACAGACAGACAGACATACTATTTTTTTTGCACAAACCCAATATAGTCTCTCTTGCAGAGAGTATAACAAGTTCAAGAAAACAGAAACCCCATCAGATAAGAACCAAATTGTTCATATAGATACAAACGTAGTAAAAAACAAGAAAGAATGCTATAGTCGCCTCGCGACTTTAGGATACCCGTTACTCAGTTTAATTATATTATTAACAATATAATATATTATTAATAATATTAATAATATGGCAATCGGTTAGGTAATCGACCCTATTGATTTTAATTTAGATGACTTGAGAAACGCAGAAAATTTTCATAGAAAATCATATTTACAGCGTATTTTTGACCGATCGTCCCTATGGGAGCTATACGATATAGTCGTCCGATTTGAATGAAACTTGGTCAACATATTTATATTATTGACAGATATATTCTATGTAAGTTTCCCTTCGATTGCTTGGCCAATGCAGAAGTTATTCACATAAATTCATATTTGGAGCGTATTTTTGACCGATTGTCCCTATGGGAGCTATACGATATAGTCGTCCGATTTGGATGAAACTTAGTCAATATGTTTATATTATTGACAGATATATTCTGTGTAAGTTTCACTTCGATTGATTGGCCAACGCAAAAGTTATTCATATAAATTCATATTTGGATCGTATTTTTTACCGATTGTCCCTATGGGAGCTATATGATATAGTTGTCCGATTTGGATCAAACTTGGTCAGTATACGTAATACCTAGACGTGTACTTTCTGTGTCAATTTGGTTTAGATAGCATTACTAACAAAAAAGTTTTCTATACTAAAACATGCTATTTTTACCTGTTTTTACCTTTGTATGCACATAGAACGCCCTAAAGTGGGCGTGTCAAAAAACAAAAGCAAACTTGTACTGCTTGGGCATTTTATCTTTCGTTTGCGACCATTCGGGCCTTTCTAGCTCTTATAGTCTCTGAGATCCTTTTGTTCACACAGACGGACAGACGGACAGACGGACGGACGGACAAACGGACAGACGGACAGACGGACATGGCTATATCGACTCGGCTAGTCATGCTGATCAAGAATATATATACTTTATGGGGTCTGCCATGTCTCCTTCTCCCTGTTACATACATTGCAACGAATACAATATACCCTTTTACTCTACGAGTAACGGGTATAACAAGAAAGAATGCTATAGTCGCCTCGCGACTTTAGGATACCCGTTACTCAGTTTAATTATATTATTAACAATATAATATATTATTAATAATATTACAATCGGTTAGGTAATCGACCCTATTGATTTTAATTCAGATGACTTGAGAAACGCAGAAAATTTTCATACAAAATCATATTTACAGCGTATTTTTGACCGATCGTCCCTATGGGAGCTATACGATATAGTCGTCCGATTTGGATGAAACTTAGTCAATATGTTTATATTATTGACAGATATATTCTGTGTAAGTTTCACTTCGATTGGTTGGCCAACGCAAAAGTTATTCATATAAATTCATATTTGGAGCGTATTTTAGACCGATTGTCACTATGGGAGCTATATGATATAGTTATCCGATTTGGATCAAACTTGGTCAGTATACGTAATCCCTAGACGTGTACTTTCTGTGTCAATTTGGTTTAGATAGCATTACTAACAAAAAAGTTTTCTATACTAAAACATGCTATTTTTACCTGTTTTTACCTTTGTATGCACATAGAACGCCCTAAAGTGGGCGTGTCAAAAAACAAAAGCAAACTTGTACTGCTTGGGCATTTTATCTTTCGTTTGCGACCACTCGGGCCTTTCTAGCTCTTATAGTCTCTGAGATCCTTTTGTTCACACAGACGGACAGACGGACAGACGGACGGACGGACAGACGGACAGACGGACAGACGGACATGGCTATATCGACTCGGCTAGTCATGCTGATCAAGAATATATATACTTTATGGGGTCTGCCATGTCTCCTTCTCCCTGTTACATACATTGCAACGAATACAATATACCCTTTTACTCTACGAGTAACGGGTATAACAAGAAAGAATGCTATAGTCGCCTCGCGACTTTAGGATACCCGTTACTCAGTTTAATTATATTATTAACAATATAATATATTATTAATAATATTAATAATATTACAATCGGTTAGGTAATCGACCCTATTGATTTTAATTCAGATGACTTGAGAAACGCAGAAAATTTTCATACAAAATCATATTTACAGCGTATTTTTGACCGATCGTCCCTATGGGAGCTATACGATATAGTCGTCCGATTTGGATGAAACTTAGTCAATATGTTTATATTATTGACAGATATATTCTGTGTAAGTTTCACTTCGATTGGTTGGCCAACGCAAAAGTTATTCATATAAATTCATATTTGGAGCGTATTTTTGACCGATTGTCACTATGGGAGCTATATGATATAGTTATCCGATTTGGATCAAACTTGGTCAGTATACGTAATCCCTAGACGTGTACTTTCTGTGTCAATTTGGTTTAGATAGCATTACTAACAAAAAAGTTTTCTATACTAAAACATGCTATTTTTACCTGTTTTTACCTTTGTATGCACATAGAACGCCCTAAAGTGGGCGTGTCAAAAACAAAAGCAAACTTGTACTGCTTGGGCGTTTTATCTTTCGTTTGCGACCACTCGGGCCTTTCTAGCTCTTATAGTCTCTGAGATCCTTTTGTTCACACAGACGGACAGACGGACAGACGGACGGACGGACAGACGGACAGACGGACAGACGGACAGACGGACAGACGGACATGGCTATATCGACTCGGCTTGTCATGCTGATCAAGAATATATATACTTTATGGGGTCTGCCATGTCTCCTTCTCCCTGTTACATACATTGCAACGAATACAATATACCCTTTTACTCTACGAGTAACGGGTATAACAAGTAAGAAAGGCTACAGTCGAGCGAGCCGACTGTAAAAGACCCCGTACTCCTTCTAGTGCGCGTTTTTCCATACAAATCACCAATTTTCGACCGATTTGTCCTATGGGAGCTAAAGGCTATAGTTGTCCGATCCGGACCAAACTTGGTGAGGATAGTTATAATGGTACCGTATACATAATGTGTTAGTTTGGCTGCAATCGCTAAACTAAAACTTCATGTCTCCATACAAATCACCAATTTTCGACCGATTTGTCCTATGGGAGCTATAGGCTATAGTTGTCCGATCCGAACCAAACTTGGTGAGGATAGTTATAATGGTACCATATACATAATGTGTTAGTTTGGTTGCAATCGCTTAACTAAAACTTCATGTCTCCATACAAATCACCAATTTTCAACCGATTTGTCCTATGGGAGCTATAGGCTATAGTTGTCCGATCCGGACCAAACTTGGTGAGGATAGTTATAATGGTACCATATACGGGGAAAAACTAAACCATACACTCGACCGTTGCCTTGGGGCTGGCTATAGTTGTGATCCGGACCAAACTTGGTGAGGATAGTTATAATGGTACCGTGTTTGGGTGGCCGGGTCGTATACATAATGTGTTAGTTTGGCTGCAATCGCTCAAACTAAAACTTCATGTCTCCATACAAATCACCAATTTTCGACCGATTTGTCCTATGGGAGCTATAGGCTATAGTTGTCCGATCCGGACCAAACTTGGTGAGGATAGTTATAATGGTACCATATACATAATGTGTTAGTTTGGTTGCAATCGCTCAACTAAAACTTCATGTCTCCATACAAATTACCAATTTTCGACCGATTTGTCCTATGGGAGCTATAGGCTATAGTTGTCCGATCCGGACCAAACTTGGTGAGGATAATTATAGCTCTCTAGCTTTAATCGTTTTCAAGTTATGGTGATTTGAAAAAAGTTTTTTACAATTTGCGGGGGCGGTAGGGGGCGTGGCAAAGATTTGAAATAAACTTGATCTGCTCGCGAAGCAGACGGACTTTCATTCCAAATTTGGTGGCTCTAGCTCTTGTAGTTTAGAAGATCCAGGTGTTCATACAGACGGACGGACAGACGGACAGACAGACAGACAGACAGACGGACATTGCTATATCGTCTCGGCTGTTGATGCTGATCAAGAATATATATACTTTATGGGGTCGGCAACGCCTCCATCTGCCTGTTACGCACATTTCGCTTCAGTCAAACTTAATAGACCCCTATATTCTTTTTTTTTACAGTACGGGGTCTAAAAATATTTAGTAAAGATTTCTTTAAGTATTTATTCTTTTTTCTACAATCTTTTCCCTATTCTTTCTTTTTTATACCCGTTACTCGTAGAGTAAAAAGGGTATATTGTATTCGTTGGAAAGTATGTAAAAGGGAGAAGGAGGCATGGCAGACCCCATAAAGTATATATATTCTTGATCAGCATGACTAGCCGAGTCGATATAGCCATGACCGTCTGTCCGTCTGTCCGTCCGTCCGTCTGTCCGTCTGTGTGAACAAAAGGATCTCAGAGACTATAAGAACTAGAAAGGCCCGAGTGGTCGCAAACGAAAGATAAAATGCCCAAGCAGTACAAGTTTGCTTTGAAAGAACAATATATAGATATAGTCGTCCGATTTGGATGAAACTTACTCAATATGTTTATATTATTGAAAGATATATTCTGTGTAAGTTTCACTTCGATTGATTGGCCAACGCAAAAGTTATTCATATAAATTCATATTTGGAGCGTATTTTTTTACCGGTTGTCCCTATGGGAGCTATACGATATAGTTGTCCGATTTGAATCAAACTTGGTCAGTATATGTACTCCCTGGACGTGTACTTTATGTGTCAACTTGGTTCATATGGCATTGCTAACAAAAAAGTTTTCTATACTAAAACATGCTATTTTTACCTGTTTTTACCTTTGTATGCACATAGAACGCCCTAAAGTGGGCGTATCAAAAAACAAAAGCAAACTTGTACTGCTTGGGCATTTTATCTTTCGTTTGCGACCACTCGGGCTTTTCTAGCTCTTATAGTCTCTGAGATCCTTTTGTTCACACAGACGGACAGACCGACATGGCTATATCGACTCGGCTACCCATGCTGATCAAGAATATATATACTTTATGGGGTCTACCATGTCTCCTTCTCCCTGTTACATACATTGCAACGAATACAATATACCCTTTTACTCTACGAGTAACGGGTATAATAAAACATAATCACTTACATGTCTTTATCCCGCGCTGGAAAGCTTTCCATCGTGTGTTGAATAGTGTAGTGTATTGTGCAAGTACCAAATGTTTTTATTTTGTATTTATATGAATATATTTTGTTTGTCGTTTTATTATAAAGAAACGGGGGCGTCGAAGTCCAAAATTTTTTATGACAATACAATTATACCGTCTCTAGGAACCTGCGTACCAAAATGGGTGTTCCTAAGTGCCATAGTTACTGAGATATTCGACTAAAACATCTATTTTTTACGAGGTGTTTCTAGTTTTTTGCTCATTGTGGGCGAACGGGTTGTGGCATCGGAAAAAAAAAGATTCTTGTATTGACTGACTTAATATCGAGTCAATAGAGACCAAATTCAAACTTGTAGCTCTTACCATCTCTGAAAACTGTTTGTTCATACGGACGGACAGACGGACAGACGGACAGACAGACAGACGGACAGACGGACATCACTATATCGTCTCGGCTGTTGATGCTGATCAAGAATATATATACTTTATGGGGTCGGAAAAACCTACTTCTGCCTGTTACGCACATTTCGCTTCAGACAAACTTAATAGACCCCTATACTCTTTTTTAGAGTACGGGGTCTAAAAATTGAATTTAAAAATTCTATATGACTGAGGTACAATATCTTTATGGTGAAAAAATTGGACAAAGTCACAAAAGCTATATAGGGAGTGGTGTCGCGTAAGGTATGTCATATGCGAAAAAAATTGAATATAGAAATTCTATATGACTGTGGTACAATATCTTGGCGGCATGGGCTTAAATATTTTATGGTGCCAAAATAATGAAGTTTAATAGTGTCTTATTATATAATGCATCCAAAATTGTATAATAAGTGAAAGCCTTGGATAAAGTGACAGTTTTTGAGAAAACGTGTTTCAAAACCTATATTGGGAGTGGTGTCGCGTGAGGTAAGCCAAATGCGAAAAAAATTGAATATAGAAATTCTAATTGACTGTGGTGCAATATCTTCCGGGCATGGGTTTCAGTATTATGTGGTGCCAAAATAATGAAGTTTAATAGTGTATTCTTATATAATGCATGCAAAATTTTATAATAAGTGAAAGCCTTGGATAAAGTGACAGTTTTAGAGAAAACGTGTTTCAAAACCTATATAGGGAGTGGTGTCGAGTAAGGTAAGCCAAATGCGAAAAAAATTGAATATAGAAATTCTAATTGACTGTGGTGCAATATCTTCCCGGCATGGGCTTAAATATTTTATGGTGCCAAAATAATGCAGTTTAAGAGTGTATTATTATATAATGCATCCAAAATTGTATAATAAGTGAAAGCCTTGGATAAAGTGACAGTTTTGGAGAAAACGTGTTTCAAAATCTATATAGGAAGTTGTGTCGCGCAAGGTATATCATTTGCGAATAAAATTGAATATAGAAAATCTATGTGACTGTGGTACAATATCTTGGCGGCATGGGCTTAAATATTTTATGGTGCAAAAATAACGAAGTTTAATAGTGTATTATCATATGATGCATCCAAAATTGTATAATGAGGAAAAGCCTTGGATTAAGTGACAGTTTTAGAGAAAACGTGTCACAAAACCTATATTGGAAATGGTGTCTCGCAAGGCATGTCAAATGCGAAAAAAGTTGAATATAGAAAGTCTATATGACTGTGGTACAATATTTTGGCGGCATGGGCTTAAATATTTTATGGTGCCAAAATAATGAGGTTTAATAGTGTATTATTATCTAATGCATCCAAAATTGTATAATAAGTGAAAGACTTGGATAAAGTGACAGTTTTAGAGATAACGTGTTTCAAAACCTATATAGGAAGTGGTGTCGCGCAAGGTATATCATTTGCGAATAAAATTGAATATAGAAAATCTATATGACTGTGGTACAATATCTTGGCGGC
The DNA here is from genome assembly GCA_018903735.1 of Drosophila cardini. Taxonomy (NCBI): domain Eukaryota; kingdom Metazoa; phylum Arthropoda; class Insecta; order Diptera; family Drosophilidae; genus Drosophila; species Drosophila cardini. The sequence goes on from JAEIGM010000275.1 coordinate 7,416, forward strand.
ATGGGCTTAAATATTTTATGGTGCAAAAATAACGAAGTTTAATAGTGTATTATTATATGATGCATCCAAAATTGTATAATGAGGGAAAGCCTTGGATTAAGTGACAGTTTAAGAGAAAACGTGTCACAAAACCTATATTGGAAATGGTGTCTCGCAAGGCATGTCAAATGCGAAAAAAATTTAATATAGAAAGTCTATATGACTGTGGTACAATATTTTGGCAGCATGGGTTTTAATATTATATTGTGCAAAAATAACAAAGTTTAGTAGTGTATTATTATTGAAATGCATGCAAAATTGGATAATAAGTGAAAGCCTTGGATAAAGTGACCCCTTTAGAGAACACGTGTTTCAAAACCTATATAGGAAGTGGTGTCGCAAAAGGTATATCATTTGCGAATAAAATTGAATATAGAAAATCTATATGACTGTGGTACAATATCTTGGCGGCATGGGCTTAAATATTTTATGGTGCAAAAATAACGAAGTTTTATAGTGCATTATTAATGTAATGCATGCAAGATTGAATAGTAAGGGAAAGCCTTGGGTAAAGTGATCGCTTTTGAGAAAACGTGTCCCAAAACTTTTATAGGGAGTGGTGTCGCGCAATTTATGTCAAATCAGAAGAAATTTTAATATTAAAATTCTATATGACTGTGGTGAAATATTTTGCCGGCATGGGCTTAAATATTTTATGGTGAAAAAATAAAAAAAGTTTATTAGTGTATTATTAATATAATGCATGCAAAATTGAATAGTAAGTTAAAGCCTTGGATAAAGTGACCGCTTTAGAGAAAACGTGTCACAATACCTATATAGGGAGTGGTGTCGCCCAAGGTATGTCATATGAGAAAAAAATTGAATATAGAAATTCTATATGACTGTGGTGCAATATCTTCCCGGCATGGTTTTTAACATTATATGGTGGAAAAATAACGAAGTTTATTAGTGTATTATCATATAATGCATGCAAAATTGTATAATAAATGAAATCCTTGGATAAAATGACCCCTTTAGAGAAAACGTGTTTCAAAACCTATATAGGAAGTGGTGTCGCCCTAGGTATGTCATTTGCGAATAAAATTGAATATAGAAATTCTATATGACTATGATACAATATCTTGCCGGCATGGGCTTAAATATTTTATGGTATAAAAATTGAATAGAAAGGGAAAGCCCTGGGTAAAAAGACAGCTTTTGACAAATCGTGTCCCAAAACCTTTATAGGGAGTGGTGTCGCGCAATTTATGTCAAATCAGAAGAAATTTTAATATTAAAATTCTATATGACTGTGGTGAAATATTTTGCCAGCATGGGTTTTAATATTATATTGTGCAAAAATAACAAAGTTTAGTAGTGTTTTATTATTGAAATGCATGCAAAATTGGATAATAAGTGAAAGCCTTGGATAAAGTGACCCCTTTAGAGAGAACGTGTCACTAAACCTATATAGGGAGTGGTGTCGCGCAAGGTATGTCAAATAAGAAAAAAAATGAACATAAAAATTCTATATGACTGTGGTGCAATATCTTGGCGGCTTGGGTTTTAATATTAAATTATTATTTATATAATGCCTGCAAAATTGTAAAATAAGGGACAGCCTTAAGTAAAGTGCCCGCTTTCAGGAAATCGTGTCACATAACCTATATAGAGTGGTGTCGCGCAAGGTTTTTCATATGAAAAAAATTTAATTTAGAAATTCCATATGACTGTGGTGCAATATCTTGGCGGCATGGGCTTAAATATTTTATGGTGCCAAAATAATGAAGTTTAATAGTGTATTATTATATAATGCATCCATAATTGTATAATAAGTGAAAGCCTTGGATAAAGTGAAAGTTTTAGAGAAAACGTGTTTCAAAACCTATATAGGAAGTGGTGTCGCGCAAGGTATGTCATTTGCGAATAAAATTAAATATAGAAATTCTATATGACTGTCGTACAATATCTTGCCGGCATGGGCTTAAATATTTTATGGTGAAAAAATAAAGAAGTTTATTAGTGTATTATTAATATAATGCATGCAAAATTGAATAGTAAGTTAAAGCCTTGGATAAAGTGACCGCTTTAGAGAAAACGTGTCACAATACCTATATAGGGAGTGGTGTCGCCCAAGGTATGTCATATGAAAAAAAAATTGAATATAGAAATTCTATATGACTGTGGTGCAATATTTTCCCGGCATGGTTTTTAACATTATATGGTGGAAAAATAACGAAGTTTATTAGTGTATTATCATATAATGCATGCAAAATTGTATAATAAATGAAATCCTTGGATAAAATGACAGTTTGAGAGAAAACGTGTCACAAAGCCTATATAGGAAGTGGTGTCGCCCAAGGTATGTCATTTGCGAATAAAATTGAATATACAAATTCTATATGACTGTGGTACAATATCTTGGCGGCATGGGCTTAAATATTTTATGGTGCCAAAATAATGAAGTTTAATAGTGTATTTTTATATAATGCATGCAAAATTACAAATTTAGACCCCGTACTCTAAAAAAGAGTAGAAGGGTCTATTAAGTTTGTCTGAATCGAAGTGTGCGTAACAGGCAGAAGGAGGCGTGGCTGACCCCATAAAGTGTATATATTCTTGATCAGCATCAACAGCCGAGACGATATAGCTATGTCCGTCTGTCCGGCTGTCTGTCTGTCCGTCTGTCCGTCCGTACGTCCGTCTGTATGAACACCTGGATATTTAAAACTACAAAAGCTAGAGACACCAAATTTGGAATGAAAGTCCGTCTGCTTCGCGAGCAGATCAAGTTTATTTCAAATCTTTACCAAGCCCCTTACCGCCCCCGCAAATTGTAAAAAACTATGGTCACCTAGGAAAAAATTAATGTTTTAAGCGAATATCTCAGTAACTATAGCACTTAGGAGTACCATTTTTAGACCCCGTACTCTAAAAAAGAGTATAGGGGTCTATTAGGTTTGTCTGAAGCGATATGTGCGTAACAGGCAGAAGAAGGCGTGGCCGACCCCATAAAGTATATATATTCTTGATCAGCATCAACAGCCGAGACAATATAGCAATGTCCGTCTGTTATATTAATGATTTACATAAACTTCAATGCGGAGTGTGGTCTAAGTAGTAAAGATGCCTGATCTAATTAATCGCACTTGTATGTGAACCCGGGATCATGGGTTCGAGCGCCGTCAGGGACATTTTATTAATTTTTGTTTTATAACAAAAAAATATTACATGTAAATGCAGATAGTCGAGCAATTTTAAGAGAGGGGCGTGGTGCAGCTGTACGTGGAGTGCAAGGTTCAAATCCCGTCAGTGAATTATTTTGATTATTTTTAGACCCCGTTCTCTAAAAAAGAGTAGAGGGGTCTATTAAGTTTGTCTGAAGCGAAGTGTGCGTAACAGGCAGAAGGAGGCTTTCCGACCCCATAAAGTATATATATTCTTGATCAGCATCAACAGCCGAGACGATATAGCAATGTCCGTCTGTCCGTCTGTCCGTCCGTCCGTTCGTCTGTATGAACACCTGGATCTTCTAAACTATAAGAGCTAGAGCCACCAAATTTGGAATGAAAGTCCGTCTGCTTCGCGAGCAGATCAAGTTTATTTCAAATCTTTGCCACGCCCCTTACCGCCCCCGCAAATTGTAAAAAACTATTTTCACATCACCATAACTTAAAAAGGACTAGAGCTAGGGAGACCACAATTCACACATTATGTGTATGGTACTACTGTAACTATCCTCACCAAGTTTGGTCCGAATCGGACAACTATAGCCTATAGCTCCCATAGGACAAATCGGTCGAAAATGAGTGATTTGTATGGAGACATGAAGTTTTAGTTGAGCAATTGCAACCAAACTAACAAATTATGTATATGGAACCATAATAACTATCCTCACCAAGTTTGGTCCGGATCGGACAACTATAGCCTATAGCTCCCATAGGACAAATCGGTCGAAAATGGGTGATTTGTATGGAGACATGAAGTTTTAGTTGAGTGATTGCAACCAAACTAACACATTACGTGTATGGTACCATTATAACTATCCTCATCAAGTTTGGTCCGGATCGGACAACTATAGCCTATAGCTCCCATAGGACAAATCGGTCGAAAATGGGTGATTTATATGGAGACATGAAGTTTAATTGAGCGATTGCAACCAAACTAACACATTATGTGTATGGTACCATTATAACTATCCTTACCAAGTTTGGTCCGGATCGGACAACTATAGCCTATAGCTCCCATGGGTCAAATCGGTCGAAAATTGGTGATTTGTATTGTTTTTTTTTTATTTCAATTCAAATTTTAAATTTAATTTCAAATTGTAAAACACGCCATATTTTTAAAATAAGCCAAGTAAGGAAATTGTGTATATATTTATATAAAAATGTATGTATACAAAATGTGAATCACTCCGTTTTTCTTGTTTTTCGAATGGAAAATGCGCACTTCTGTGAGTACGGGGTCTTTTACAGTCGGCTCGCTCGACTGTAGCCTTTCTTACTTGTTATTATACAGGTTGCTAGAGACAGCATAAATGCATTGTCTTTAAAATAATTGGACTGATACGCCCCGTTTTTCCACAAGAACGAAATAATTTTTAAACTTCAATGCAATTTTTAATGCATATGCATTTATCGTACGGTATTGTAATTTTAAATTCGTTTGGAGACAAAGTATCACAAACTATCCTGAAAGTTGCATACAAATCGGACAATAAACAAAAGAGCTAGACACGTAACAAAGTTTGCAATTGCACGCAATGTCAATGCATGTGTGCAAGCGAGACAGCAGCATATAAACATGTGAGCGAAAGTTTACGCTGCTTGTATAGCGAGAGCGCTGCTCGCAGACGATGCACGCACATTTATGCATACGATACGACTTATCGATATATCGATATTCAATACGATAGTAATTTTAATTGCGATATGATATCGATTGCGATATTTGGTCATTGTGTCTATATCTATAGCGACACACAGTATTTGAATTCAGTTGTTGATAATATCGATATTTGATTTGAAGTGATATTTTAATTAATACACATATCGCCATTTTCCCTATTACAAACTGATGGTTTTATTTCAAAGTGTTTTGTTGCAAATATTATGAGTACGGGGTCTTTTACAGTCGGCTAGCTCGACTGTAGCCTTCCTTACTTGTTATACCCGTTACTCGTAGAGTAAAAGGGTATATTGTATTCGTTGGAATGTATGTAACAGGGAGAAGGAGACATGGCAGACCCCATAAAGTATATATATTCTTGATTAGCATGAGTAGCCGAGTCGATATAGCCATATCCGTCTGTCCGTCTGTGTGAAAAAAAATATCTCAGAGACTATAAGAGCTAGAAAGGCCCGAGTGGTCGCAAACGAAAGATAAAATGCCCAAGCAGTACAAGTTTGCTTTTGTTTTTTGACACGCCCCCTTTGGGGCGTTCTATGTGCATACAAAGGTAAAAACAGGTAAAAATAGCATGTTTTAGTATAGAAAACTTTTTTGTTAGCAATGCTATATAAATTGACACATAAAGTTCACGTCTAGGGAGTACATATACTGACCAAGTTTGATCCAAATCGGACAACTATATAGTATAGCTACCATAGGGACAATCGGTAAAAAAATACGCTCCAAATATGAATTTATATGAATTACTTTTGCGTTGGCCAATCAATCAAAGTGAAACTTACACAGAATATATCTTTCAATAATATAAACATATTGACTAAGTTTCATCCAAATCGGGCGACTATATCGTATAGCTCCCATAGGGACAATCGGTCAAAAATACGCTCTAAATATGAATTTATGTGAATTACTTTTGAATTGGCTAAGCAATCGAAGGGAAACTTACACAGATTATATCTGTCAATAATATAAATATGTTGACCAAGTTTCATTCAAATCGGACTACTATATCGTATAGCTCCCATAGGGGACGATCGGTCAAAAATACGCTGTAAATATGAATTTGTATGAAAATTTTCTGCGTTTCTCAGAGTCATCTGAATTAAAATCAATAGGGTCGATTACCTAAACGATTGTACTATTATTTATATAATTAATAATATATTATATTGTTAATAATATAATTAAACTGAGTAACGGGTGTCCTAAAGTCGTGAGGCGACTATAGCATTCTTTCTTGTTTTTTTTTTATATTTATATTTAGACGTTTATGTACTAACGAGACAGTACATTCAAGTGGCCCAACAACACCAAGCAACGTACTTGCTAACGCGCGGAACCCTGCAAATACTGCAACCACCTCCCGCCCAACCGACCGAGGGGCACACCTCAAACGTGCGGCAACGAAAAACGCGAAACGGATTTATTAATAAAAAACGATAACAATATAATAACAAGAAAGAAAAGTACAGTCGAGCACGCCCGACCGTAGGATACTCTCTGCATTTTATTCCCGATTATTTAATAAAATCGGTATCCAAGTACATCAATTGATACTTGCAACAAAACACGTTGAAACAAAACATCTGATTGTTTGTATACACACACATATACATTTGACATTATAAGTATGCACGCACATATGTATGTGTGTATATGAAATACATACACAATTGGTTGGCTCAGCCAGCATTCGCGGGCAGCGCTGCCGCTAGAAAGCAGCGAAAACGATCGCTCACATGTTTGTATGTTTATGTCTCGCTTGCACACATGCATTAACATTGCGTTCAATTATTAACTTTCTTACATGGATAGCTCTTTTGTTTATAGTCCGATTTATATGCAACTTTCAGGATAGTTTGATATACTTTGTCTTCAAACGAATGTGACAAAATTATACTGTACGATAAGAACATATACCTTAAAATCGGTATAGAAGTTTGAAAGTTATTTTATTTCATGTGGGAAAAGGGGGCAGTCCAAATTTTTTAGTAACGATGCATTTATGCCGTCTCAAGGAACCTACATACCAATATTGGTGTTCCTAAGTGCCATAGTTACTGAGATATTTGCCCAAAACATCAATTTTTTAAGGGGGGGTCTAGTTTTATGCTCATTGTGGGCGAATGGAGAGTGGCATCGAAAAAAAAGATTCTTATATTGACTGACTTAATATCGAGTCGATTGTGACTAAATTCAAACTTGTAGCTCTTACCATCTCTGAAATCTGTTTGTTCATACGGACAGACAGGCGGACAGATAGACAGACGGACATGGCTATATCGACTCGGCTTGTGATGCTGATCAAGAATATATATACTTTATGGGGTCGGCCACACCTCCTTCTGTTTGTTACATACTTTTTTTTTCACAAACCCAATATACTCTTTCTTGCAGAGAGTATAAAAATACATTACAATATGACAAAACATTACAATACGACAAAATATATAATATTTTATGTATGTAAACTATATTAATTAAGATCTTAATTAAAATTAAGGTGAGAAAGAAGAGAATCTCTAATGAATGGGATAGAAGTAAGACTACCTACAACTCGAGGAAGTTTGTTGTAGTTACTACACAAGATTCGGAAAGGGTTATGGACAGCAAAGTTAGTAGTACAGGGTTGAAGAGAAAGGGGAAGAAAGTTTCTAGTGGGTCTGATCGGCACAGCGAAATTAATCTGGCTAATTAATTCAGTGGAATCAATTTCGCCGTTGATTAGTTTGTGTAGGAAAATTACACCGAGCACTGTCCTACGATCAGACAACGAAGGAAGATTTAATAGCAGAAGTCTACTACGATAAGATGGCAAGCATATGTTAGTATCCCAATTAAGGGCCCTAAGGGCAAAAAGAAGGAATGGTTTTTGTACTGAATCTATTCTTTCTTGATGAATCCTGTATTGGGGAGACCAAATACAAGATCTATATTCAAGAATAGGACGTACCAAGGTGGTGTAAAGTGTTTTTGTTATATAGGGATCGTTAAATTCTTTCGACCAGCAGTTTATGAAACCCAGTACGCCAAAAGCACGGTTAGTAATTGATAAAACATGCCTATCAAACTTGAGCTTTGGATCCATAAGGATACCCAAATCAATGACCGACTCAATTCTATGAAGGGAGTTGCCACTCAGAATATAATGGTTTACGTTACACTTACTATAGTTAAGATTTAATAGATTAGCTTGACACCAGGTTTGAAATCTATAAAGATCGGATTGTAGCCTGGTTCCAAGGAGCGACTCAGTGGCCGATACACAGAGTTTAACGTCATCGGCATACATGAGCACCCGAGAGTGACTGATTGCTGATGGCAGATCATTTATAAACAAAACAAATAACAAAGGACCAAGATGGCTACCTTGTGGAACACCCGAAGTAACTTGGACAGACTTAGATAGAGTTTCATTAAAATACACCTGTTGTGTTTTATATTTTAAATAGTAGAAATCCACAGTATAAAGTTATACGAAAGTCCCAAAAGATTGAGTTTATGTATTAAGAGGCTGTGGTTAACGGAGTCAAAAGCCTTGCTAAAACCTGTATAAATGAAGTCACTTTGCAACTTTTTATCAAAGCCCTGCAAAACGAAAGATGTAAACTCTAACAGGTTAGTGGTAATGGATCTATGTTTCACAAACCCATGCTGGCAGGGTGAAATCATAGATCTACAGAAATGTTGCAGTTGAGAAGTTATTAATTTCTCAAATGTCTTGGGAATAGCGAACAACTTGGAAATACCTCTATAGTTGCAGACATTAGATTTTTTCCTTTTTTGTGGAGAGGAATAATGTAAGATGATTTCCAAACTTCAGGGAAACAGCTTGATTCAGCAGACAATGTAAATAGTTTATACAGGGGCTTCAAAAGGCCGTCAGCACAGTTTCTAAGCACACAGCCTGGGACTCCGTCTGGCCCAGGTGAAAAACAGGTTTAATAGCTTCTAGATTAGGTAAAGCGAGCTTTCAGTGATTACTGGCGCGAAATTACAATTGAAAGAATTTACACAATAAGGGTAAGGTAAATTAGAACTGTAATCCTGCACACTGTAAGTGGTTTGGAAAAAAATCGGCAAATAAATCGGCGGTAGCTTGATCTGAGTTAGCAGTTTCTCTCTTAAAGACGCTAGATGGAAGCGTTGATGATTGACGCTTCGAATTAACGAAGTTATAAAACCGTCTAGGATCTGTGAAGAACCAACTTCACATTCACAGAGGGCATGGAGCCTTGGTTTTCTTAGTTACTAGTTTTAAGTATTATTATTATTACACAGAGGCATGGAGCCTTAGGTTTAGTTATTAGTTTTAGCCACATATACCCTAGAGGAAGGGAATAGGGTAGGTAGGGTATAGAACGGCAACCCGCTAGCGACAAACATCCGGCAGAGCAGCGTACACAATTGGTTGGCTCAGCCAGCATTCGCGGGCAGCGCTGCCGCTAGAAAGCAGCGAAAACGATCGCTCACATGTTTGTATGTTTATGTCTCGCTTGCACACATGCATTAACATTGCGTTCAATTATTAACTTTCTTACATGGATAGCTCTTTTGTTTATAGTCCGATTTATATGCAACTTTCAGGATAGTTTGATATACTTTGTCTTCAAACGAATGTGACAAAATTATACTGTACGATAAGAACATATACCTTAAAATCGGTATAGAAGTTTGAAAGTTATTTTATTTCATGTGGGAAAAGGGGGCAGTCCAAATTTTTTAGTAACGATGCATTTATGCCGTCTCAAGGAACCTACATACCAATATTGGTGTTCCTAAGTGCCATAGTTACTGAGATATTTGCCCAAAACATCAATTTTTTAAGGGGGGGTCTAGTTTTATGCTCATTGTGGGCGAATGGAGAGTGGCATCGAAAAAAAAAGATTCTTATATTGACTGACTTAATATCGAGTCGATTGTGACTAAATTCAAACTTGTAGCTCTTACCATCTCTGAAATCTGTTTGTTCATACGGACAGACAGGCGGACAGATAGACAGACGGACATGGCTATATCGACTCGGCTTGTGATGCTGATCAAGAATATATATACTTTATGGGGTCGGCTACGCCTCCTTCTGCCTGTTACATACTTTTTTTTTTGCACAAACCCAATATACTCTCTCTTGCAGAGAGTATAAAAATACATTACAATATGACAAAACATTACAGTACGAAAAAATATATAATATTTTATGTATGTAAACTATATTAATTAAGATCTTAATTAAAATTAAGGTGAGAAAGAAGAGAATCTCTAATGAATGGGATAGAAGTAAGACTACCTACAACTCGAGGAAGTTTGTTGTAGTTACTACACAAGATTCGGAAAGGGTTATGGACAGCAAAGTTAGTAGTACAGGGTTGAAGAGAAAGGGGAAGAAAGTTTCTAGTGGGTCTGATCGGCACAGCGAAATTAATCTGGCTAATTAATTCAGTGGAATCAATTTCGCCGTTGATTAGTTTGTGTAGGAAAATTACACCGAGCACTGTCCTACGATCAGACAACGAAGGAAGATTTAATAGCAGAAGTCTACTACGATAAGATGGCAAGCATATGTTAGTATCCCAATTAAGGGCCCTAAGGGCAAAAAGAAGGAATGGTTTTTGTACTGAATCTATTCTTTCTTGATGAATCCTGTATTGGGGAGACCAAATACAAGATCTATATTCAAGAATAGGACGTACCAAGGTGGTGTAAAGTGTTTTTGTTATATAGGGATCGTTAAATTCTTTCGACCAGCAGTTTATGAAACCCAGGACGCCAAAAGCACGGTTAGTAATTGATAAAACATGCCTATCAAACTTGAGCTTTGGATCCATAAGGATACCCAAATCAATGACCGACTCAATTCTGTGAAGGGAGTTGCCACTCAGAATATAATGGTTTACGTTACACTTACTATAGTTAAGATTTAATAGATTAGCTTGACACCAGGTTTGAAATCTATAAAGATCGGATTGTAGCCTGGTTCCAAGGAGCGACTCAGTGGCCGATACACAGAGTTTAACGTCATCGGCATACATGAGCACCCGAGAGTGACTGATTGCTGATGGCAGATCATTTATAAACAAAACAAATAACAAAGGACCAAGATGGCTACCTTGTGGAACACCCGAAGTAACTTGGACAGACTTAGATAGAGTTTCATTAAAATACACCTGTTGTGTTTTATATTTTAAATAGTAGAAATCCACAGTATAAAGTTATACGAAAGTCCCAAAAGATTGAGTTTATGTATTAAGAGGCTGTGGTTAACGGAGTCAAAAGCCTTGCTAAAACCTGTATAAATGAAGTCACTTTGCAACTTTTTATCAAAGCCCTGCAAATCGAAAGATGTAAACTCTAACAGGTTAGTGGTAATGGATCTATGTTTCACAAACCCATGCTGGCAGGGTGAAATCATAGATCTACAGAAATGTTGCAGTTGAGAAGTTATTAATTTCTCAAATGTCTTGGGAATAGCGAACAACTTGGAAATACCTCTATAGTTGCAGACATTAGATTTTTCCTTTTTTTGTGGAGAGGAATAATGTAAGATGATTTCCAAACTTCAGGGAAACAGCTTGATTCAGCAGACAATGTAAATAGTTTATACAGGGGCTTCAAAAGGCCGTCAGCACAGTTTCTAAGCACACAGCCTGGGACTCCGTCTGGCCCAGGTGAAAAACAGGTTTAATAGCTTCTAGATTAGGTAAAGCGAGCTTTCAGTGATTACTGGCGCGAAATTACAATGGAAAGAATTTACACAATAAGGGTAAGGTAAATTAGAACTGTAATCCTGCACACTGTAAGTGGTTTGGAAAAAATCGGCAAATAAATCGGCGGTAGCTTGATCTGAGTTAGCAGTTTCTCTCTTAAAGACGCTAGATGGAAGCGTTGATGATTGACGCTTCGAATTAACGAAGTTATAAAACCGTCTAGGATCTGTGAAGAACCAACTTCACATTCACAGAGGGCATGGAGCCTTGGTTTTCTTAGTTACTAGTTTTAAGTATTATTATTATTACACAGAGGCATGGAGCCTTAGGTTTAGTTATTAGTTTTAGCCACATATACCCTAGAGGAAGGGAATAGGGTAGGTAGGGTATAGAACGGCAACCCGCTAGCGACAAACATCCGGCAGAGCAGCGGTAAAACCAACGACACACACACACAACGAATCACACAGAGATCAACATCGAAAGAAAACGCAAAACAGACGAAACCATGGCGACGCCGCACAGCAGAAAACAACGACGCCGGCAGCGAACGAGAGTAAGCTACAGAGAGAGAGAGAGAGGCAGCAGCCAGACAGCAGACGGAAACGATTGCGACGCCGCACAGCAGAAAACAACGACGTCGGCAGCGAACGACACAGCAGCAAAGCAGCGACGCTGGTAGCGAGCGAGAACAAACTACAAACGAGAACAAACAGAGGGAAGCAGAACATTGTGACGTCGGCAGCCAAAGCGAGACAGAAAACGGCACGCAACAAATGAGAGCGCGCTGCCGCTGATCTTGCTGGCAGAGGAGGCTTAGAAGCGATTAGCAGAATTTACGCACATCACTTGGTTTTTCACCACCTCAAGAGGACGACGCATTGGACTGGGTTTTCACCGCCGCAGAAAAGACAACGCCGAGAGATGGGTAAGCAGGTAAGCGTGGTTGCCGGTTAGGGAGGTTAGGTTAGGTCAGGTTTATGTGAGACGGTGCGTGGAGTAATAGACATTTAAGTGAAATTAAATAGAAAATAAATCTGAACAGTGCAACGAAAATACACGGCTTAGTAATTACCAAATTCACCAACGACAACGCACAGTGGGACAAATAGCCAAATTACGGCGTTTAACGCGTATATTTGCCGACACAACGGACAGTGGAATCAAGCACGTTTTACGTGCAGATAGCCACCGACGACGCACAGTGGGACAAATAGGCAAATTACGGGATTTTACACGTATATTTGCCGACACAACGGACAGTGGAATATAGCACGTTTTACGCGCAGATAGCCACTGACGACGCACTGTGGGACAAATAGGCAATTTACGGCGTTTTACGCTTTCTCTTATAAAGTCTCGACTCCCTATTTATAGGCAATGTTAACTCGCGGGTAAACCAAACAGTCTTGTTGGACCTAGTTGGCACACGAACCGAAACACAGACATTAAGTAGGGAATTCAAAGTATAATAAAATATTGTGATTGCACTATCCATATCTCTACACATGAACAGCTGGGACCAGTCAGTCTCAGAAACTGTAATGGTCGAAAATCAAATTGGAAAAAAAGAATCATACACAGTCATACGTTATTATCGCAGACCGTTCTTTAGCGATAATAATAAATATCTGTTGAGCCGTTAATTTGAATTTAAATTGTATAACTTTCGTTAAATTTGCATGTTGCCAGATCACTGATAAGAAAGCTTTCTCTTATCAGCTGCTTAGAAGAAAGCTTTTCTGCATAGTTGCACTGACTGCATTTGTTTGACAAGAGCTGTCACAAAAAGAGCTTTTATTTTACCAAGCCAGGAAATGAGACTCGTGATTTTGGTTCGATCGCTCTCTTTAATTTTGTCGGCAGATCACGCTAGACATGTTTTCTCGTATCAGCAAATAAAGCAAGGCTTTACCTAACCTGCTTGAGGTACCTAACATCCAACCTAAATCTCTGCTCTCCCGGATTAAGGTATCCGTGGCCGGCTAAAGCAACCGAACCGGATCTACATCAAATCCAAAACCTTGCGTCAGTGCTACAACTGGCAAGTGAAGCCCCACGGCTCCATTGTGTTGGTTACATCGTAGTGGGTGCACTGATTGACGTACGTACTATACGTTGGAGATCCAACACTCAGACGAACGGCAAATCCATACCGCATTGAGGGAACAATCTTGCTGAAGCAATTGAATCGAATCCTTCTTGGATTGAGAACTTGAGTCAATACTCAAAGTGGCCAGCGCAGCACCCCACGGTTACACTCTTGGCTACGTCGTAGTGGGCCCGTTGTGGTCATACATTGGCCATCGGCCGATTTTACTTGTGCCATCGCTTTTATAATCCCGGGAGGCCTTGGTGTTGAAACCTGGAAGCCCCTAAAGCCATCGTTGTACATCTCGGCCCCTGATTCTGGAGGATTGACTTACGAAAGCTGAGCAAAATGTGTTTTTTGATTTGTGATAGGAAACTTTAGGAACATGTGTGTAAAAGAGTTGTGCATTTGGTAATTTGATTCACAGTGTATCTTGTGTATAGTGGAGTTGCAGATTGCTGGGACGTCAAGTAAAGAAAAATTTAAAGAAAAAAAAAAAAAAAAAAAGGGAAAAACGAAGAAAAAAATTGCCTAGAAATTTTTAGGGTGCCAATTTAGTAAAGAAGAAGAAAGAAAAGAAAAAAAAAAAAATAAATCTTTAAACAAAAACTTATTACTACTTTCCCAAGAAAACAATATAGTCGTGCTACATACATACATTCAAATTAATACTCGTTTACACAAGTACACGCCATACACACTAACCCACTCACACCTAACACAACAATCACATAACACAAATACACACACCTGCACAGAGTTCTGGAAGGCCTTCTTGGAAAATTCTGGTAAGTCGGACATACATATTTAGTGTTCACTGTAGCTGTCGCTCGCTCACATACACTTTCCAAGTCTTTTATCCGAAACGGATAAAAGCTTTGATCGAAACTGAGCTGGTGACCGCACAGAGATCAGTGTTTGCATTGGTTGAGTACATACATTATCCCATACATTTGAACATACATACAAAATAACTCCCAAATAATTAAAGTAACAATAAGCTAACTTAAATTAACGAGCAAATTAATTATAAAAATTAAAAAAAATATATAACAAATATTAAATAAAACAAGTAAGAAAGGCTACAGTCGAGCGAGCCGACTGTAAAAGACCCCGTACTCCTTCTAGTGCGCGTTTTCCATACAAATCACCAATTTTCGACCGATTTGACCCATGGGAGCTATAGGCTATAGTTGTCCGATCCGGACCAAACATGGTAAGGATAGTTATAATGGTACCATACACATAATGTGTTAGTTTGGTTGCAATCGCTCAACTAAAACTTCATGTCTCCATATAAATCACCCATTTTCGACCGATTTGTCCTATGGGAGCTATAGGCTATAGTTGTCCGATCCGGACCAAACTTGATGAGGATAGTTATAATGGTACCATACACGTAATGTGTTAGTTTGGTTGCAATCGCTCAACTAAAACTTAATGTCTCCATACAAATCACCCATTTTCGACCGATTTGTCCTATTGGAGCTATAGGCTATAGTTGTCCGATACGGACCAAACTTGGTGAGGATAGTTACAGTAGTACCATACACATAATGTGTGAATTGTGGTCTCCCTAGCTCTAGTCGTTTTTAAGTTATGGTGATGTGAAAATAGTTTTTTACAATTTGCGGGGGCGGTAAGGGGCGTGGCAAAGATTTGAAATAAACTTGATCTGCTCGCGAAGCAGAAGGACTTTCATTCCAAATTTGGTGGCTCTAGCTCTTATAGTTTAGAAGATCCAGGTGTTCATACAGACGGACGGACGGACAGACGGACAGGCGGACATTGCTATATCGTCTCGGCTGTTGATGCTGATCAAGAATATATATACTTTATGGTGTCGGAAAAGCCTCCTTCTGCCTGTTACGCACATTTCGCTTCAGACAAACCTAATAGCCCCTCTACTCTTTTTTAGAGTACGGGGTCTAAAAAATAGAATTTTATTAAAGTAAATAACTAATTATTATAATGAAAAATATTATTTAAATTTTCTATTACTCGAAGTAACCCTACTTTATGTCCACCATTATTATGATATTGAAAAATGCCTGCTATCTACTTATAACGAGAGTTAAAGTAAAGATAATCATTTAAAGATGAATTTAGATATAAACCTGAATCAAATTATACAAATTCTCAGCACGTTTTAGAAAAGATTGTAACAAAATTGTATAGTATTTGCTAGTTAAGTAATTTGAATTATACCATGGGCGATAGTATTCCTTATGCATGGGTTTCTTAGAAAAGCGAAAAAGAAAAATCCAAGCGATCTGTTCCCTTGTTAGAATAAAAATTAAGCTTCTAATGAATTGTTAAACTTTTGTGTTTTCCTGATGACTTGAGGACGTAATTAAATGTAGTTTTGTATTTGGGGATTTTCAAAAATATATAAGGCGCAGAAAATCCAATGGTTGGGTGGGTAAAGAGCGCAAGGGGCCAAAGTACATCATGGACTTCGAAAGGTATCACTAGTGTGAAAGGACAAGCATTTCTTTTAATCAGTTAGGATGAAACCACCATCCCTCCTCTCGTTTGGCCTCGCTGTTTGATCCTGTTTTAATTTTGTAACAAAGCGTAGTTGTCGGACTTGGCAAAACCCACGCCATTATCCCGAAAGAGCTAAGGGAGCTATAAGGGTCCCGCCCGCCTTGATCGCACAACTCGGTGATCCTTAGGTGTCACGCGTTTCGGTACAGTCGGCACTTAAGGACAAAGACAATATACAATTCGTTGTTGTTAGCACGCAATACATTCGACGTCGCTAGTTTCAATCAGTTGGTTTATATTATGTTTTGTTTTTGCAATTGTGAAGAATTTATTTATTTACAAAATTGTTGGCGCCCAACGTGGGGCTACTTAGATGCGATTTTCGTTTACCAGAAAACAGAGACCTTTACCCTATGGTGCGCGGTTGTATTTATCTTAACGCACATGTTGGATCTGTAACGATGGCAAAGTAAGCCCCGACCAAATGAAGCAATTATCGACTTACTCTCACGTTTGTCTTAGGAACTTATCATGCGTGAAAGTCTAAGGATTATGTTCGATTGAGATTTGTTCATAGTTGTTTACATCGATTTGTTTGAGTCATATCTGAGTTTTTTTTATTCTTTAATATTGGCAGTTAAGGGAAGATTGTATAACGACAATTTTCCGGTTTAATTGCTTGGTGAACCTGTTCATAATATCTGTTAAGTCTTGTGTATTGGGCTAAGTGGCTATTACCTTGCCAGATATCTTTGATTAGTGTCATTAAGTAATTTTGTTGGGGTTTTACTTCGTATTGCTCGTATTTAAATAACCACGAGAGAGCAAAAATTGAATCGGTTGATCATAATAATTGAGTTACACACATTTGTTGAATTTTGCGTATTTTTCTCTGATTGAAGATTGTAGTTAATTCTTTGATAAAGATTAACATTGTATGGCGATCTCGCCGTGCTAAATATAAGGACTCAAACATTTCTTAGTTCGTTGCTAGACGTTGTGTTTATCTTTGGAAGATCAAGTATATAAAAATTAATAAGGTACATACTTCTGTGAATCTTGAGTATTTTTAATGAGCAAATACCCTGCCAGATAGCTACTGTACAGCAAATAATGTTTATGCTTGTAAACAATAGAAACGAAAACATGCAAAGTCTAATTGTTTTTGATCCTGATCTCTGAAGGTTTGAAGGGAAAGATTTGAACAGTTTAGCTGTGAATATAGAACGACTCCTTGGTTTACACAAAACACTTAAGTCACAGCTTTAACATGGTAGCAGAGGAGGGTTCGGCCATGGACAAATTTTGTGGTTCACAATTTTGGGATTCCAAATTGACATGGTGGACATCAGATCCAGATTTTACACCATGCTTTGAGCAAACAGCATTAGTGTGGACACCATGTGCCATCTTTTGGCTGTTTGTGTTGTTTGACTTTTGGTATTTGAAAGCCACCTTGGATAAAAATATACCCTGGAGTAAAGTCAGCATAAGTAAATTGCTATTTAATATGGGCCTTGTTGTTATAACTGCGCTGGATTTGATCATGGCCTTGGTTAAGAAAGGTGGTGACTCTCAACTGCCCTAACATGCCCTTGACGTTTGGGGACCGATTATAAAGCTAGCCATATTTCTCATGTTACTTTTGTTTATACCGCTTAATCGCAAGTTTGGCGTACAAACATCAGGCTGCCAGTTTATGTTCTGGTTCCTGCTCACTGTACTCTCCATACCCCGTTGTCGCACCGAAGCTCGGCTTCAGCGGATTCGCAATGAGTCAATCAACTCAGAACAAGGAGAAGCGCAGGATTTTTCGTGGGATAAATATCAGTTTGTCAGCTTTTATATATTCTTCGCGTTCACATGCATGATGCTGTTCATCAATTGTTTCTCGGACGTACTGCCAAGGCAGACTAAGTATAGCCGTGGTCCCAATGAAATACCCGAGCTATCCGCCAGTTTTCTCTCACGCATCACCTATCGCTGGTTTGATAGTATGGCCCTGAAGGGCTATCGCAATCCCCTCGAGCAAGAAGATCTTTGGGATTTGCGACCACAGGATAGCTGCAAAGAAGTTATGCCCACGTTCGCCTACTACTGGAATCAAAATGTGCGCAAAGACTACAAAAAAAGTGACCAACAAACGACAGAACCAAAGGCACAGTTTGCCAACGGTAAAGTCTCATTTGAGAATCCTCAGGGAAACGGACGTAAGAAGGGAATGGCCAGCATTATGCCGGCTATATACAAGTCCTTTGGTGGCATCTTTCTGTTTGGGTCATTCTTTAAACTTGTCACCGATATTCTGACCTTTGCTCAACCTCAAGTGCTCAGTTTGATCATTGGCTTTGTGGAGGAATCTGTTAGTGAAACTGGCACTACTTATGAATGGAAGGGTATACTGTATTCGGTAGCACTGTTTGTGCTGGCCAGTGCACAGACCTTTATCCTGGCCCAATATTTCCATCGCATGTTCATTGTGGGATTGCGCATCAGGACAGCTTTAATCAATTGCATTTATCGCAAGGCTATGCGCATTTCAAATGCTGCCCGCAAGGAATTAACAGTGGGTGAAATTGTCAATATAATGGCTGTGGATGCTCAGCGCTTTATGGATCTGACCACCTATTTAAACATGTTGTGGTCAGCACCACTGCAAATTACATTGGCGCTCTATTTCCTGTGGCAACAATTGGGTCCATCTGTTTTGGCCGGTCTCGCTGTGATGATCATTATGATACCCTTAAATGGATTCATTGCCAGTCGCATCAATAACTATCAAATCGCTCAAATGAAGTACAAGGATGAGCGTGTCAAGCTAATGAACGAAGTCTTGAGTGGCATTAAGGTGCTCAAACTGTACGCCTGGGAGCCGAGTTTTGAGAAGCAAGTATTGGATATTCGTGATAAGGAAATTGCCACACTCCGATCGACAGCATATTTGAATGCCAGCACTTCCTTCCTTTGGTCCTGTGCACCATTTCTGGTATCATTAGTTACATTTGCCACATATGTTCTTATCGATGATGCAAATGTGCTTGATTCGAAAAAAACCTTTGTATCATTATCATTATTCAACATTCTTCGTTTTCCGTTAACAATGTTGCCTATGCTGATCACCAATCTGGTGCAAACACAAGTTTCCGTCAAGCGTATAAACAAATTCTTGAACAGTGAAGAGCTGGACCCGAACAATGTGCAACATGACACCTCCAAGAAACATCCCATGACCATTGAGAATGGTAACTTTTCGTGGGGTGATGAGGATGTTTTGACCCTCAAGAACATTAATATGGAAGTGCCAAAGAATAATCTAGTTGCCATTGTCGGCACCGTGGGCTCTGGTAAGTCCTCTGTGATACAGGCCTTCCTTGGTGAAATGAAAAAGATCTCGGGCAGCGTGAACACGGTGGGTAGACTTGCCTATGTGCCACAACAGGCTTGGATACAGAATGCCACCGTTCGAGATAATATATTGTTTGGTAAAGCATATGATCGTAAGCGATATAATCGTGTGATCGATGCCTGCGCTCTGCGTACCGATATTGAAGTACTCTCCGCTGGCGATTTAACTGAGATCGGTGAGAAGGGCATCAATTTGTCTGGAGGCCAAAAACAGCGAATTTCATTGGCACGCGCTGTCTACCATGATGCGGATCTTTATTTGCTTGACGATCCATTGAGCGCCGTCGACGCCCACGTAGGCAAACACATCTTCGAGGAGGTGATCGGACCGAAGGGATTGCTAGCACGAAAAAAAAGGAATCCTTGTCACCCATGGCATTACATTCCTGCCCCAAGTGGATAATATCTATGTGCTGTTTATGGTGCCTTCGGTGTCGGTCAAGTTTTATCCTACTTATTCGCAACGTTAACACTGGCTCTTGGCTGCATCTACTGCGCCAAGAAGCTATACGAGCAGCTGGTCGATAATGTTATTCACTGGCCCATGGAATTATTTGATACCACGCCCGTGGGCAGAGTCGTGAATCGTTTCTCGAAAGACGTTGATGTTCTAGATAATACGTTGCCCATACTTTGGCGCATGCTACTGAGTACAACATTTTCGGTTTTTGCCACAATTGTGGTTATTAGCATATCGACGCCTATTTTCTTGGCTGTCATTGTGCCCATTGGGTTTATCTATTACTTTGCCCAACGCTTCTATGTGGCCACTTCGCGTCAGTTGATGCGTTTGGAGTCTGTTTCCCGTTCGCCAATCTACTCGCACTTTAGCGAAACTGTCACTGGAGTCTCAACGATTCGTGTTTACACTGTGGAGGATCGGTTCATCGAGGAATCTGACAGCAAAGTGGACAAGAATCAAGTGTGCAAGTATCCATCCCTGATAGCCAACCGTTGGCTTGCCATTCGCCTGGAAATGGTAGGAAATCTCATCATTCTGTTTGCCTCACTCTTTGCGGTTCTCGGTGGACAAACGAATGCCGATCTGGTTGGTCTATCCGTGAGCTATGCTCTGCAGGTGACCCAGACCCTTAACTGGCTGGTTCGCATGTCCTCCGACATTGAGACGAACATTGTGTCTGTAGAGCGTATCAAGGAATACGGTGAGACGAAACAGGAAGCTTCCTGGGAGCTGGATGAGGACAAGAGGAAGCCCAAAAACTGGCCCGAGGAGGGACGCGTCGAGTTCAAAGATTTCCAGGTGCGTTATCGCGAGGGTCTCGAACTTGTGCTCCGTGGTGTAAGCTTCAACATTAGCGGCGGAGAAAAGGTGGGCCTCGTGGGACGCACTGGAGCTGGAAAATCCAGTTTGACACTGGCTCTGTTCAGAATCATTGAGTCTGCTGGTGGTAAGATTATCATTGATGGCGTGGACATTGTCACAATGGGTCTGCATATGTTGCGCTCCCGGCTGACCACCACAGGATCCCGTGCTGTTCTCCGGATCACTGCGCTCCAATCTCGATCCTTTCAATGTGAAGACCGACGATGAAATTTGGAAGGCATTGGAATTGTCCCACTTGAAGGACTTCGTCAAGAGTGTTGCCGCCGGCCTAAACCACGAAGTCACCGAAGGTGGTGAAATTCTCTCGGTCGGTCAACGTCAATTAGTTGGCTTAGCGCGTGCTCTGCTCCGCAAGACCAAGGTGCTCGTGCTGGATGAAGCCACAGCGGCTGTGGATCTGAACCCCTGATCTGATTCAGAAAACAATTCGTAGCGAGTTTAAGGATTGCACTGTGCTAACAATAGCCCATCGTTTGAATACAATTTTGGACTCGGATAAAGTTATTGTGCTGGATAAGGGACACATTACCGAGTTTGCATCACCCACCGAACTATTGGACAATCCCAAGTCGGCCTTCTACAGCATGGCCAAGGATAGCAATCTGGTGTAGTGCCTCAGTGCCACAAATAATAACGAAACTCATCTAGCAAAAAACAAGAAATACTTAAAGGAAAACAATAACAACAACAGCAACAACAATCTAGAACTAATTAGGCAACAACTTAACTAACGATAGCTTTAAAAACGAAATCAAAACAAAACTGGCAACAAAAAATAATTGTATTGCATACAGGTAAAATCAATTGTTTAAGTGGCTCTACCTCAGCAATAGCAGCAATAGAAAGAACAGAAGCTACAAAAGAAGAGAAAAGAAAACAAAAGAAGAGAAAAGTTAAGAACAATAACAACAATTAGTAAATACCATAAAAATGTTCATTAGCTTAAGACGAAACAGTTGAAATAATGCGCTACTTACAGGTTTTTATTAAGTACATTAACTTGGTGTACTAACATTTAATTAATGTGTAATTACTTAACTAGATTTTCTATTGTCTTATGTACTTATATATATATGTGTGTATATATGATGTGTCTACTAGTATATATGTATGTATACGTATTAATTAACCTGCCAACATTATTTTTCTATGAAAATTTACATATTCGCTGAATGAGACCATTTCGATAACTTAAAAATTGTACTTAAAAAGATATAAACATTAAAAACAAAAACAAATCAACCTCTTAAGAACTGTACTTCAAATGATTAAATCACTAATATTAGTGCCCAGTAGTTAATTACATTTTGCCACATTTTGAACACCAAGTGAAATTGTTATAAGTACAAATAAAATTTATTTTACCTATACCAGCTAAATGTGTCTTTATTTTGCAACGCTATCCTTCTAGAGACAGATCAATTCATATAAATTCAATAGCCGAGTAGGTCCTTTCACCTAGAAAATTGTCTTCAACGTACATTTAGTGAAGTCCTCGATAAAAGTCGAATATCAGGAAAAATTTTTTTAAGTATGGCACTTGTACATACCCCACCAAATAACCCTTCTTCATCAAGATCAAGTCAAAATACTTGTTTTCTTTGTGAGGAAAACTTGACGAATACTCAGGCATGTTATATTACCATATGTAACCACATTTTCCACAAATTGTGCTTAGACAAACGAGTTGAAAATCAACCCGAGTGTCCTGTTTGTTTTCAAGTACTAAAGCCCGAATTATTTAAAGTAGTGGTTGGTAATTGTTCGCCAATTGCTCAACGAGTACAAGTCCCTAACCTCCGGGAACACCGTTCCGTTACTCGAAACTTGGCCAAAACATTTCAGCAAACGGCTGCTCCGGCTACGATACCTCAGCAAGAATCCGAACCGGCGGAAGCAAATGCTTCACAAGCTGAAGCGCTGGAAATCAGTAACAGCACAAATCCCAGTCCTCCATCTCGTCCTAATAATCCTCGAAGGAATGATGGGCCAGATTATGTGGCCATCCAAAATATGATGGAACAGACTGTGGCTCGCGTGCTTTCATCGTTAAGTATCCGCCCGTCATCGAATCCTGAAGAGTTAGGGATGTCAGGGTTACCAATTCGACCAGTTTCAGCTTCCCTAAATTCGTTCACACCCCCGAGATAGACTGCAGACACTATGCAGAAATAGAATCTGACATTTAGTGGATCTATAGAGAGTCTGGGAGATGAAGAGTTTATTTACCGGGTAAAATCTTTGACAGACGAAACTCTTTACAGCGACTTTCGTGCTCTTTGTAAACATATGCACGTTCTCTTCGTTGGAAAAGCCCGTGATTGGTATTGGCGATTCCATAAACAAGTAACTCATATAGTTTGGACTGATTTTTGTACAGCTCTTAGGCAGCAGTATCGAGACTATCGCTCGAATTCGCTATGAAAGAGCAAGTCCGATCGCGCAAACAAAAGGAAAGAGAAACATTTACTTCGTTTAATGACTCAATTGCATCATTAATTGATAGATCAGCTATCAAAATAGGAGAAGAAGAGTTGTTAGAAATCCTTAAAAATAATTTACTGCCAGAGCACAGACACAAACTGCTCTTTGAGCCTGTTCACTCGGTTGGACATCTGAGACGGTTAGTCCAGATGAACGATAATCTGATAGAAGAGGTTCGCTCTTCAAAAGATAGAGGTTCGAAACCCCAAACAAACAATCTTCGGAATTAGGTATACGCCCTGGAGGACATTAAATCAGACACCGAGTCTAATTCGTCTGAAGAGGCAGTAGACGAGATTGCAGCTACACGAAAAGCCGGCCCAAACGTTAAATGTTGGAATTGCGAGGAGTTAGGTCACTTTTGGGAAAATTGTCTGGCCGAAAGACGTGTTTTTTGCTATGGTTGTGGTGCTCCAGAAGTATACAAGCCTTAGTGTGTTATCTGCCTCAACCGCATAGCGGAAAACTGTCAAAAGGGCGCAACCAACAAGACCCGGTTGCCCCTGAAAAAATAATTCCAACAAATCCTGAGATTGACACTAGGCAACCCCCTTGTATTCTCTGAGTTAAAAATACAGGGTCTAAAAATAAAGGTATTACTCCATCGGAAGAGTGCACTACAAGCAACTTCAAAGAATATACTGCATACCAGGACAGATTAAAAAACTATTTCATAGTAAGAGATAGAATTTTGAATGGGGTATTAAACGTATCCATGTCATATAAAGGACAGCAAAAGCCAATGCAGTTGTATATAATTCCCTCTATTAAACAGAGATTAATATTAGGAGTAGATTTTTGGAGAAGCTTTTCGCTTGCTCCGCACATTATTAGTGGCATAGTTCCTGACACGGACTATAAAGCTCCTTCTGATCCAAATTCGTATCCCCTGACTAGTCTTCAGTTGTCACAATTGGAGGTTGTGAAAAAACTTTTTCCCAACTGTGTTGATCGTTTGGGACGAACTAGCTTAATCCAACATCACATAGACATTGGAGAAGCCCAAGCGGTGAAACAACGATACTATCCAGTTAGCCCTGCTGTAGAGAAATTGCTTTTCGCTGAAATCGATCGTATGTTGCAATTGGGAGTGATAGAGCCGTCAAGCAGCGCATGGAGCTCACCGATGCGATTAGTAGTTAAACCAAACAAAGTTCGGCTTTGCTTGGACGCGCGTAGGCTTAATGAGGTAACAAAGAAAGACGTATATCCCTTAATAAGCATCGACGGTATTTTTGCACGATTGCCCAAACCGGTCCTGATAACCAAATTAGATTTAAAAGATGCCTATTGGCAAATCGAGTTGACGGAAGAGTCAAAGCATTTAACAGCTTTTACCATCCCGGGATGGCCATTATATCAATTCAAAGTTATGCCTTTCGGATTATGTAATGCTCCGTCCACCATGTGTCGCCTGGTAGATACAATTATCCCAGCGGACCTCCGCAATTGTGTCTTTGGATATCTTGATGGTTTATGGATTGTAACTGAAGAGTTTTCAACGCATCTTTCAGTTCTTGTTAGACTTGCCGAGGAATTTCGAAAAGCAAACTTGACTTTGAATATTGAGAAAAGCCACTTTTGTGTGACGAGTGTTAACTACTTAGGCTATGTAATAAGCAAGAATGGTATCCACACGGATCCAGAAAAAGTATCCTGCATTCTAAACTGGCCGACTCCCAAGAATCTCAAACAAGTCCGAGGGTTTTTAGGCATTTGTGGGTGGTATCGAAGATTTATTTCAAACTTTGCCGATGTAACTTGTCCAATAACGAAAGTTCTGTAATTGTCGAAAAAGAATCATACACAGTCATACGTTATTATCGCAGACCGTTCTTTAGCGATAATAATACATATCTGTTGAGCCGTTAATTTGAATTTAAATTGTATAACTTTCCCTTCCCTAAATTCGTTCGCACCCCCGAGATAGACTGCAGACACTATGCAGAAATAGAATCTGACATTTAGTGGATCTATAGAGAGTCTGGGAGATGAAGAGTTTATTTACCGGGTAAAATCTTTGACAGACGAAACTCTTTACAGCGACTTTCGTGCTCTTTGTAAACATATGCACGTTCTCTTCGTTGGAAAAGCCCGTGATTGGTATTGGCGATTCCATAAACAAGTAACTCATATAGTTTGGACTGATTTTTGTACAGCTCTTAGGCAGCAGTATCGAGACTATCGCTCCGAATTCGCTATGAAAGAGCAAGTCCGATCGCGCAAACAAAAGGAAAGAGAAACATTTACTTCGTTTAATGACTCAATTGCTTCATTAATTGATAGATCAGCTATCAAAATAGGAGAAGAAGAGTTGTTAGAAATCCTTAAAAATAATTTACTGCCAGAGCACAGACACAAACTGCTCTTTGAGCCTGTTCACTCGGTTGGACATCTGAGACGGTTAGTCCAGATGAACGATAATCTGATAGAAGAGGTTCGCTCTTCAAAAGATAGAGGTTCGAAACCCCAAACAAACAATCTTCGGAATAAGGTATACGCCCTGGAGGACATTAAATCAGACACCGAGTCTAATTCGTCTGAAGAGGCAGTAGACGAGATTGCAGCTATACGAAAAGCCGGCCCAAACGTTAAATGTTGGAATTGCGAGAAGTTAGGTCACTTTTGGGAAAATTGTCTGGCCGAAAGACGTGTTTTTTGCTATGGTTGTGGTGCTCCAGAAGTATACAAGCCTCAGTGTGTTATCTGCCTTAACCGCATAGCGGAAAACTGTCAAAAGGGCGCAACCAACAAGACCCGGTTTCCCCTGAAAAAATAATTCCAACAAATCCTGAGATTGACACTAGGCAACCCCCTTGTATTCTCTCAGTTAAAAATACAGGGTCTAAAAATAAGGGTATTACTCCATCGGAAGAGTGCACTACAAGCAACTTCAAAGAATATACTGCATACCAGGACAGATTAAAAAACTATTTCATAGTAAGAGATAGAATTTTGAATGGGGTATTAAACGTATCCATGTCATATAAAGGACAGCAAAAGCCAATGCAGTTGTATATAATTCCCTCTATTAAACAGAGATTAATATTAGGAGTAGATTTTTGGAGAAGCTTTTCGCTTGCTCCGAACATTATTAGTGGCATAGGTCCTGACACGGACTATAAAGCTCCTTCTGATCCAAATTCGTATCCCCTGACTAGTCTTCAGTTGTCACAATTGGAGGTTGTGAAAAAACTTTTTCCCAACTGTGTTGATCGTTTGGGATGAACTAGCTTAATCCAACATCACATAGACATTGGAGAAGCCCAACCGGTGAAACAACGATACTATCCAGTTAGCCCTGCTGTAGAGAAATTGCTTTTCGCTGAAATCGATCGTATGTTGCAATTGGGAGTGATAGAGCCGTCAAGCAGCGCATGGAGCTCACCGATGCGATTAGTAGTTAAACCAAACAAAGTTCGGCTTTGCTTGGACGCGCGTAGGCTTAATGAGGTAACAAAGAAAGACGTATATCCCTTAATAAGCATCGACGGTATTTTTGCACGATTGCCCAAACCGGTCCTGATAACCAAATTAGATTTAAAAGATGCCTATTGGCAAATCGAGTTGACGGAAGAGTCAAAGCATTTAACAGCTTTTACCATCCCGGGATGGCCATTATATCAATTCAAAGTTATGCCTTTCGGATTATGTAATGCTCCGTCCACCATGTGTCGCCTGGTAGATACAATTATCCCAGCGGACCTCCGCAATTGTGTCTTTGGATATCTTGATGGTTTATGGATTGTATCTGAAGAGTTTTCAACGCATCTTTCAGTTCTTGTTAGACTTGCCGAGGAATTTCGAAAAGCAAACTTGACTTTGAATATTGAGAAAAGCCACTTTTGTGTGACGAGTGTTAACTACTTAGGCTATGTAATAAGCAAGAATGGTATCCACACGGATCCAGAAAAAGTATCCTGCATTCTAAACTGGCCGACTCCCAAGAATCTCAAACAAGTCCGAGGGTTTTTAGGCATTTGTGGGTGGTATCGAAAATTTATTTCAAACTTTGCCGATGTAACTAGTCCAATAACGGAAGTTCTGTAATTGTCGAAAAAGAATCATACACAGTCATACGTTATTATCGCAGACCGTTCTTTAGCGATAATAATAAATATCTGTTGAGCCGTTAATTTGAATTTAAATTGTATAACTTTCGTTAAATTTGCATGTTGCCAGATCACTGATAAGAAAGCTTTCTCTTATCAGCTGCTTAGAAGAAAGCTTTTCTGCATAGTTGAACTGACTGCATTTTTTGACAAGAGCTGTCACAAAAAGAGCTTTTGTTTTACTAAGCCAGGAAATGAAACTCGTGGTTTGGTTCGATCGATCTCTTGAATTTTGTCTGCAGATCACGCTAGATGTGTTTTCTAGTATCAGCAAATAAAGCAAGGCTTTACCTAACCTGCTTGAGGTACCTAACCTCCAACCTAAATCGCTGGATATTAGCTCTTGAGCCCCAGCCTCATCTTGCCTTCAAGTGGATGCACTGCTCTCCCGGATTAAGGTATCCGTGGCCGGCTAAAGCAACCGAACCGGATCTACGTCAAATCCCCAACCTTGCGTCAGTGCTACAACTGGCAAGAGAAGCCCCACGGTTCCATTGTGTTGGTTACATCGTAGTGGGTGCACTGATTGACGTACGTACTATACGTTGGAGATCCAACACTCAGACGAACGGCAAATCCATACCCCAATGAGGGAACAATCTTGCTGAAGCAATTGAATCGAATCCTTCTTGGATTGAGAACTTGAGTCAATACTCAAAGTGGCCAGCGCAGCACCCCACGGTTACACTCTTGGCTACGTCGTAGTGGGCCCGTTGTGGTCCTACATTGGCCATCGGCCGATTTTACTTGTGCCATCGCTTTTATAAGCCCAGGAGGCCTCGGTGCTGAAACCTGGAAGCCCCTAAACCCATCGTTGTACATCTCGGCCCCTGATTCTGGAGGATTGACTTACGAAAGCTGAGCAAAATGTGTTTTTTGATTTGTGATAGGAAACTTTAGGAACATGTGTGTAAAAGAGTTGTGCATTTGGTAATTTGATTCACAGTGTATCTTGTATATAGTGGAGTTGCAGATTGCTAAGACGTCAAGTAAAGAAAAATTTAAAGAAAAGAAAAAAAAAAAGAGAAAAACGAAGAAAAAAATTGCCTAGAAATTTTTAGGGTGCCAATTTAGTAAAGAAGAAGAAAGAGAAGAAAAAAAAAAATAAATCGTTAAACAAAAACTTATTACTTCTTTCCCAAGAAAAAATTATAATCGTGCTACATATATACATTCAAATTAATACTCGTTTACACAAACACACACCCTACACACTAACCCACTCACACCTAACACAACAATAAAGACTCCGAGATATCGTAGCGATCTACTAGAGACGATGGTGGATGCATTATCCAGCTTGATGCGTGCCACTTCGACTTTTTTCCAGCTGCTTATGAGTACTGCTTCCGTCTTATTGTCCGCGAGCTGGAGGCCAACGCTTGCTAGCCAGTCCTTTACCGCAGCAATTGAGACGCTGCATGAAGCCTCCGCCTCATTCAGGTGTTTAGCAGTAGCCACTACAGCTATGTCGTCGGCAAAGCCTATTATGGTAGTGCCGCGTGGGAGCTGCAATCTAAGGACACCGTCATACATGGCGTTCCACAGTAGCGGTCCGAGTACTGAGCCCTGGGGGACACCAGCTGTAACCGAGTAAGTCCCTCTGTCCGTTCTGTACCGGAGCGTGCGGTTACGAAAGTAGTCACTAATTATTTCCATAAGGTAGCCCGGTGTGTGAAACCCTCGAAGAGCGTCTAGGATGCTTTCCCATCTTGCCGAATTGAACGCGTTCTTAATGTCTAGGGTGACAACAATGCAGTACTCCTTTTTGCCACCACGCCATCTGCTACCTTCTATTGCTTTCTCAGCAATCCCGGTTACCATGGATATAGCATCGATCGTCGAACGCGCCTTACGAAAGCCAAATTGCGCTGGTGAGAGGTCTCCCCCTTGCTGGATTGCGGATTCGAGCCTGTTACAAACTATCTTCTCAAGTAACTTGCCAGCTGTGTCGATGAGGCAGATCGGTCTGTAGGAGGATGGTTCATCAGGAGGTTTGTTGGGCTTCGAGATAAGCACCAAGTTCTACGTCTTCCATGCGCTTGGAAACGTCCCCTGTTTGATGCATTGAATAAAAACCTTCGCAAAGCTATCAGGATGCTCGGATATGGCCAGTTTTAGAGCTCTATTAGGGATTCCATCAGGCCCTGGTGCTTTACCTTCGCGTATAATGCTAGTCGCTCTTCGAATTTCATCTTCTGTAACATCTGGGGCGTCCAGGGATAGCAGCGTCGGTGATGACAATGGTTGCGCAAGAGGCAATGTTGGTACTCCTGGGAAGAGAGCCTCGACTATTTCTAACATTTTGGCTTCGCTCTTTAGAGGACCAGACTTCGTCGCATTCAATTTCTTTAAAGCCACTTTGTAGGCGAACCCCCATATGTCGTTCTCAGCTTCATCACACAGCTCAAGAAACCGATCGGACTTGCTCTTTCTAATTGCCTTTTATAGTTCCCGCCGCCTAGCTTGGTATGACAGTCTGTTGGCTTCGAAATTGGGCCTTCCCCGATTGCGATGTAGGGAACGTCGAGCTGCAATACATCTTCGTCTCACATCGGCAATCTCCTCAGTCCACCAGTAGACCGGCTTCTGACGGCCTTTAAAGCCCCTTCTGGTCTGCATGCTTGCGTCGCAGGCTGTTGTTATTGACTGCATTAGCTCCGTGGCACTTCGCTCGGCATTTGTGTAGTGGCCAGGAGCAGTGAAAGACGCTAAGAATACTGATGCAGCGAAAGTTTCTACCTTGTATAATTTTTCGCCTAGATCGAAGTTGGGTGTACTAAGTTCCTGGTGGTGTATTTGGAACATGATTGCGTTGTGGTCACTTGCCGTATAGGTGTCGCTAATTTCCCAAGCAGTGTGGTTCCATAGCGAGCAACTAATGAAAGTGAGATCAATGACTGATCCCACTCCTGCTCTTGAGAACGTGTGCTGGCTTCCGTTGTTTAGCAACGCAACTTCGAGTGACGCCATAGCCTCTAGCACCGACTGTCCTCTGGCATTGGTATGCAGGCTGCCCCATTCTTCCGCGTTAAAGTCGCCAGCTATGACGACTCTAGTCTTCCTTCTGGCGTCGTCCACTAGTTCGTCCAGTATGTCTAAGTAGTCCCGGAGTTGGAGACTTGATGCCAAATAGCAGCTATAGAGCCAAAGTTGGCCAAGCCTAGCCCTGACAAATCCTCTTGCCGAACGGACATGCTCCAAATGGTGTTGGTTGGGACCACACACCCAGATCGCAGCCTTGCCGAGTGAATCCAGTGCAAAGTTTAGGCCCTGGATAGGTTTATACTGTTCGCTCAGGAGTGCTACATCTACCGACTGTTCGCGTACTGTTTGCGAGAGAAGGTCTTGTGCAGCCACACAGTGGTTCAGGTTAAGTTGGAGGATCCTAATCATATCTGCTGCTGGACACCACTATTTGCCGACAGGGGGCAGCGCGTGCTTCCGGCGTGATGCTTTATATGGCTCATGTTGGCCGCTGCACATATAAAGCAGTTTGCCTCGTTAAGGCAGTCCGCAGCTTTGTGCCCTGGTTGGCCACACCTGAGGCAGCATCCCGTACGGTCTGTCTTACTCTTGCATGCATTTGCTACATGACCGAATTCCAGACATCTGTAGCATTGTTTCCTTAACGCTCTCTCTCTAACTCTGCAGTTTGTCCAGCCGATTTTTATTTTACCCTCTTTGAGGATTCTGTTTGCTGCGTCCGTCGGGAGGCTAACAATTGCTAATTGCATGCCCCCATATCCAATTCTCAGCGCCTTGATTGAGATCGCATCCGACGATGTCTCTATGAAGGGGGCAAGAAGCGACATTATATCCTCCCTGGTGGCTAGGCAGTCAATATCTCGGATTTCGAGCGAACTCTCCTGGGAGACTGCCCTGACTTTAGTCTGGCCGCCGAGCGCGTCACCAATGGCGGATTTCATCTGCTGTAAGGATGCTTTGCTCTTTCCATCCAGCTCCAGCAGTAATCCATTTCCTGCCGTTTTTCGCACACGGGTTACGTGCTCGCTAACGCTACTCAGCTTGTTGTCCTGTCGCCTGGTGACTAGACGAAGGATGTCGCTGTACGACTTCCCTTCCTCCGGTTGGATTGATACATTATTGAAACACGCCTTAGCTACAGAGAGCATCTAGAGTATGTAGGGAAAAAAGTGGCATCGGTGGCGCAGGCGTTGAGCCGAATTATGCTCAACACTCGAGGGCCAAGACAGGGACGCAGAATCCTCCTCCAGAATGTGGTCAGGGCGACGATGCTGTACGGAGCACCAATTTGGTCAAGAGCCATGCAGATAAGAAGGTACAGAAGGGGACTCCTCTCAACTTACAGGCTAGGTGCCCTTAGGGTGTGCTGCGGATTCCGCACTATCTCGGAAGATGCAGCATTGGTAATCGCAGGCATGGTACCTCTAGAAATCCTCGCAGCAGAGAGAGCAAAAATTTACGAGGAGCTCCACTCCGACCTCCCAACCAACAGAAGACGGACAATCAAAGCAGCGAAGGATGACAGTCTGCAGCAGTGGCAGAGTAAATGGGCGGACTCGACCAAAGGACGATGGACGCACCGGCTTATCCCGTACATAACTAGATGGATGAATAGGAAATTCGGTTACGTCAACTTCCACCTGGCGCAACTTCTTAGCGGAAGATTAGGACACGACAGGGAGCCTTTTTGCCAGCGATGTTACCCAGAGGCCGAGGAAACGGCGGAGCATGTTATGTTCCATTGCGAAAGGTTTACATCGGAGAGAACTGAACTTGAGATGGTACTCGGCACCGATCTGACAGCCGAAAACCTTATAAATAGGATGCTTGCGAGCCAGCAATGCTGGTCGGCCGCCTGCACATTCGCTGAGAGCATTACAACATCCCTTCGTCATCTGGAGAGGGAGCGGAGGAGAACAAACACCGGAGGGGCGTAGAAGCCCACCTAGGAACCCGCGAAGCAATACCCCACAGTAGTACCGCGGGCCTTCTAGGACCTTAGGAAACCTTCTTTAGAGTCCTTTTTCTTTTCCAATGTATAAATTATCTCATCTACTCATCTACTCTGTCTATACTTTACATGAAAAAAAAAAAAAAAAAAAAAAAAACACCTAACACAACAATCACATAACACCCATACACACACCTGCACAGAGTTCTGGAAGGCCTTCTTGGAAAATTCTGGTGAGTCGGACATACATATTTAGTGTTCACTGTAGCTGTCGCTCGCTCACATACACTTTCCAAGTCTTTTATCCGAAACGGATAAAAGCTTTGTTCGAAGCTGAGCTGGTGACCGCACAGAGATCAGTGTTTGCAAGTGCTTATGATTGTGTCAATAACAGCTGTGTAAAGCTTTTATACCCTACATTGGTTGAGTACATACATTATTATCACATACATTTGAACATACATACAAAATAACACCCAAATAATTAAAGTAACAACAGATATAATACAAGCTGTTATTGTCCTCTCAATAAGCTAACTTTTATTAACGAGCAAATTAATTATAAAAATTTAAAAAATATATAACAAAAATTAAATAAAAAAAAAAAAATATATAGTTTTAAAAAGTTAAATGAAAGTAGTAATATATATACAAATAGTTTCTTCCTGTTTCTAAATCAATCTTATTTCGCTACTGGCAACCTTTTAACGTCAAGCAATTACAATATTCTAAATATAACGAATTTGAAAAAAGATTGAATTTTATTAAAGTAAATAACTAATTATTATAATGAAAAATATTATTTAAATTTTCTATTACTCGAAATAACCCTACTTTTTGTCCACCATTATTATGATATTGAACAAGTAAGAAAGGCTACAGTCGAGCGAGCCGACTGTAAAAGACTCCGTACTCCTTCTAGTGCTATGGGAGCTATAGGCTATAGTTGTCCGATCCGGACCAAACTTGGTATGGATAGTTATAATAATACCATACACATAATGTGTTAGTTTGGTTGCAATCGCTCAACTAAAACTTCATGTCTCCATACAAATCACCCTTTTTCGACCGATTTGTCCTATGGGAGCTATAGGCTATAGTTGTCCGATCCGGACCAAACTTGGTGAGGACAGTTATAATGGTACCACACACATAATGTGTTAGTTTGGTTGCAATCGCTCAACTAAAACTTCATGTCTCCATACAAATCACTCATTTTCGACCGATTTGTCCTATGGGAGCTATAGGCTATAGTTGTCCGATCCGGACCAAACTTGGTGAGGACAGTTATAATGGTACCATACACATAATGTGTTAGTTTGGTTGCAATCGCTCAACTAAAACTTCATGTCTCCATACAAATCACTCATTTTCGACCGATTTGTCCTATGGGAGCTATAGGCTATAGTTGTCCGATCCGGACCAAACTTGGTGAGGATAGTTACAGTAGTACCATACACATAATGTGTGAATTGTGGTCTCCCTAGCTCTAGTCTTTTTTAAGTTATGGTGATGTGAAAATAGTTTTTTACAATTTGCGGGGGCGGTAAGGGGCGTG
This sequence comes from Drosophila cardini, assembly GCA_018903735.1. Taxonomy (NCBI): domain Eukaryota; kingdom Metazoa; phylum Arthropoda; class Insecta; order Diptera; family Drosophilidae; genus Drosophila; species Drosophila cardini. The sequence goes on from JAEIGM010000275.1 coordinate 41,438, forward strand.
GCAAAGATTTGAAATAAACCTGATCTGCTCGCGAAGCAGACGGACTTTCATTCCAAATTTGGTGGCTCTAGCTCTTGAGGTTTAGAAGATCCAGGTGTTCATACAGACGGACGGACGGACGGACAGACGGACAGACGGACATTGCTATATCGTCTCGGCTGTTGATGCTGATCAAGAATATATATACTTTATGGGGTCGGAAAAGCCTCCTTCTGCCTGTTACGCACATTTTGCTTCAGACAAACTTAATAGACCCCTCTACTCTTTTTTAGAGTACGGGGTCTAAAAATGCCTGCTATCTACTTATAACGAGAGTTAAAGTAAAGATAATCATTTAAAGATGAATTTAGATATAAACCTGAATCAAATTATACAAATTCTCAGCACGTTTTAGAAAAGATTGTAACAATATTGTATAGTATTGCTAGATAAGTATTATGAATTATACCATGGGCGATAGTATTCCTTATGCATGGGTTTCTTAGAAAAGCGAATAAGAACAAGTAAGAAAGGCTACAGTCGAGCTAGCCGACTGTAAAAGACCCCGTACTCATAGTATTTGCAATTAAACACTTTAAAACAAAACCATCAGTTTGTAATAGGGATGCAAATCGCAAAGAAAATGCCGATATCGATATTAATTAAAATATCACATCAAATCAAATATCGATATTATCAACAACTGAATTCAAATACACTATAGGTATGGACATAATGACGAAATATCGCATTCGAGATCATATCGCAATTAAAATTACTATTGTATTGAATATCGATATATAATTTATCGTATCGTATGCATACATGTGCGTGCATCGTCCGCGAGCAGCGCCGTCGCTACACAAGCAGCGAAAACGTTCGCTCACATGTTTACATGCTTCTGTCTCGCTTGCACACATGCATTGACATTGCGTGCAATTGTTAACTTCGTTACGTGTCTAGCTCTTTTGTTTATTGTCCGATTTGTATGCAACTTTCAGCATAGTTTGTGATACTTTGTCTCCAAACGAATTTGAAATTACAATACCGTACGTTAAGTGCATATGCCCTAAAAATGGCATTGAAGTTTGAAAATTATTTGATTCGTGTGGGAAAACGGGGCGTGGCAGTCCAAAAATTTTATTGACAATGCATTTATGCTGTCTCTGGCAACCTGTATACAAAAAATGGTATTCCTAAGTTCTATAGTTACTGAGATATTCGCTTAAAACATCAATTTTTTCCGAGGTGACCACAGTTTTTTACAATTTGCGGGGGCGGTAAGGGGCGAAGATTTGAAATAAACTTGATCTGCCTGACATAAAGACGGACTTTCATTCTAAATTTGGTGGCTCTAGCTTTTGTAGTTTAAAAGATCGAGGTGTTCATACGGACAGACGGACGGACGGACAGACGGACAGACGGACATTGCTATATCGTCTCGGCTGTTGATGCTGATCAAGAATATATATACTTTATGGGGTCGGCCACGCCTCCTTCTGCCTGTTACGCACATTTCGCTCAGACAAACCTAATAGACCCCTCTACTCTTTTTTTAGAGTACGGGGTCTAAAAATCAAGCGATCTGTTCCCTTGTTTGAATAAAAATTATGCTTTTAATGAATTGTTAAACTTTTGTGTTTTCCTGATGACTTGAGGACGTATTTAAATGTAGTTTTGTATTTGGGGATTTTCAAAAATATATAAGGCGCAGAAAATCCAATGGTTGGGTGGGTAAAGAGCGCAAGGGGCCAAAGTACATCATGGACCCCGAAAGGTATCACTAGTGTGTAAGTACAAGCATTTTCATTTAATCAGTTAGGATGTTACCACCATCCCTCCTCTCGTTTGGCCTCGCTGTTTGATCCTGTTTTAATTCTGTAGGGACTCTTTAATTTTAATTTTGTAACAAAGCGTAGCTGTCGGACATGGCAAAACCCACGCCATTATCCCGAAAGAGCTAAGGGAGCTATAAGGGTCCCGCCCGCCTTGATCGCACAACTCGGTGATCCTTAGGTGTCACGCGTTTCGGTACAGTCGGCACTTAAGGACAAAGACAATATACAATTCGTTGTTGTTAGCACGCAATACATTCGACGTCGCTAGTTTCAATCAGTTGGTTTATATTTTGTTTTCTTTTTGCAATTGTGAAGATTTTATTTATTTACAAAATTGTTGGCGCCCAACGTGGGGCTACTTAGATGCGATTTTCGTTTACCAGAAAACAGAGACCTTTACCCTATGGTGCGCGGTTGTATTTATCTTAACGCACATGTTGGATCTGTAACGATGGCAAAGTAAGCCCCGACCAAATGAAGCAATTATCGACTTACTCTCACGTTTGTCTTAGGAACTTATCATGCGTGAAAGTCTTAGGATTATGTTCGATTGAGATTTATTCATAGTTGTTTACATCGATTTGTTTGAGTCATATCAGAGTTTTTTTTATTCTTTAATATTGGCAGTTAACGAAAGATCGTCTAACAAGAATTTTCCAGTTTAATTGCTTGGTGAACCTGTTCATAACATCTGTTGAATCTTGTGTATTGGGCTAAGTGGCTATTACCTTGCCAGATATCTTTGATTAGTGTCATTAAGTAATTTTGTTGGGGTTTTATTTATTTATAAATAACCACGAGAGAGCAAAAATTGAATCGGTTGATCATAATAATTGAGTTACACATCTGTTGAATTTTGCGTATTTTTCTCTTATTGAAGACCCTACCAGATTGTAGTTAATTCTTTGATAAAGATTAACATTGTATGGCGATCTCGCCGTGCTAAATATAAGGACTCAAACATTTCTTAGTTCGTTGCTAGACGTTGTGTTTATCTTTGGAAGATCAAGTATATAAAAATTAATAAGGTACATACTTCTGTGAATCTTGAGTATTTAGACCCCGTACTCTAAAAAAGAGTAGAGGGGTCTATTAAGTTTGTCTGAAGCGAAATGTGCGTAACAGGCAGAAGGAGGCGTGGCAGACCCCATAAAGTATATATATTCTTGATCAGCATCAACAGCCGAGTCGATATAGCAATGTCCGTCTGTCCGTCTGTCCGTCTGTCCGTATGAACACCTGGATCTTTTAAACTACAAAAGCTAGAGCCACCAAATTTAGAATGAAAGTCCGTTATTATGTCAGGCAGATCAGGTTTATTTCAAATCTTTGCCACGCCCCTTGCCGCCTCCGCAAATTGTAAAAAACTATGGTCACCTCGGAAAAAATTGATGTTTTAAGCGAATAACTATAGCACATAGGAACACCATTTTTGGTATGTAGGTTGCTAGAGTCAGCATAAATGCATTGTCATTAAAATTTTTGGACTGCCACGCCCCGTTTTCCCACACGAATGAAATCATTTTTAAACTTCAATGCCATTTTTAAGGCATTTGCACTTATCGTACGGTATTGTAATTTGAAATTTGTTTGGAGACAGAGTATAACAAACTATCCTGAAAGTTGCATACAAATCGGACAATAAACAAAAGAGCTAGACACGTAACAAAGTTAACAATTGCACGCAATGTCAATGCATGTGTGCAAGCGAGACAGAAGCATATAAACATGTGAGCGAACGTTTTCGCTGCTTGTGTATCGACAGCGCTGCCTACGTACGATGCACGCACATGTATGCATACGATTCGATATGTAATATATCGATATTCAATACGATATGTAATTATAATTGCGATATGATATTGAATGCGACAATTGGTCATTATGTCGATATCTATATTGTCTGTTATAGATAATATCGATATCGAACGCGATATGTGATTTAATGTGATATTTTAATTAATAACGATATCGGTATTTTCTTGGCAATTCACATCCCTATTACAAACTGATGTTTTTGTTTCAAAGAGTTTTATTGCAAATAGTATCCATTGTAATACTCCAATATAGATTAATTAATATAATGCCGACAGTATTATTAACTTTATTTTTAATTTCATAATAAATTAAAAGTATTCATTTTGAATTATAATACGAGATTTGTTTTTACGCAAAACATAATTTTTAAAACAAGGCATGTAAGGAAATCTAATTATGTATATGGACATATATATATATATATATATATATATATATATATATATATAGTTTATATAGTATATAGTATGTACATATATAAAATATGAATCAATCAGGTTCTTCTTCATTTTCTTTTTTGTATGGAAAAATGCTTACTACACAGGTTGGTAGCCAATGATTGGCATTGGTATGAGTACGGGGTCTTTTACAGTCGGCACGCTCGA
>JAEIGM010000403.1:0-30472 GCA_018903735.1 Drosophila cardini
AGTTGTCCGATTCGAAACAAACTTGGTGAGGATAGTTATAATGGTACCGTATATAAATTGTGTTAGTTTGGTTGCAATCGCTCAACTAAAACATCATGTCTCCATACAAATCACAAATTTTCGACCGATTTGTCCTATGGGAGCTATAGGCTATAGTTGTCCGATTCGGACCAAGCTTGGTGAGGACAGTAACAATGGCATCATACACATAATGTGTTAGTTTGGTCTCTCTAGCTTTAATCGATTTCAAGTTATGGTGATGTGAAAATAGTTTTTTACAATTTGCGGGGGCGGTAAGGGGCGTGGCAAAGATTTGAAATAAACTTGATCTGCTCGCGAAGCAGACGGACTTTCATTCCAAATTTGGTGGCTCTAGCTCTTGTAGTTTAAAAGATCCAGGTGATCACACAGACGGACGGACAGACGGACAGACGGACATCGCTATATCGTCTGATGATCACCTAGATCTTTTAAACTACAAGAGCTAGAGCCGCCAAATTTGGAATGAAAGTCCGTCTGCTTCGCGAGCAGATCAAGTTTATTTCAAATCTTTGCCACGCCACTTACCGCCCCCCAAATTGTAAAAACTATTTTCACATCACCATAACTTGAAAAACGACTAGAGCTAGGGAGACCAAATTCACATTATGTGTATGGTACCATTATAACTATCCTTACCAAGTTTGATTCAGATCGGACAATCTAAAGCCAATAGCTCCCATAGGACAAATCGGCGAGATTCGTGATTTGGAGGCATGAAGTTTTAGTAGAGCGACTGTAACCAAACTAACACATTATGTGTATGGTACTATTATAACTATCCTCACCAAGTTTGGTCCGGATCGGATAACTATAGCCTATAGCTCCCATAGGACAAATCGGTCGAAAATGGGTGATTTGTATGGAGACATGAAGTTTTAGTTGAACGATTGCACCCAAACTAACACATTATGTGTATGGTACCATTATAACTGTCCTCACCAAGTTTGGTCCGGATCGGACAACTATAGCCTATAGCTCCCATAGGACAAATCGTTCGAAAACTACTATCTGTATGGTAAAACGCGCACTAGAATGAGTACGGGGTCTTTTACAGTCGGCTCGCTCGACTGTAGCCTTTCTTACTTGTTTAGAGTACGGGGTCTAATAAAATACAATATCAATGATATATTTTGTTTTCTCTAAATTTTTTTTCCCCAGATATTTATCGTATGTTACATCATATTATTAAAACTTACAATGGTACAAGCAAGATTACAAATTGAACCAATTCAATTGAACGCAGGATATACACCCATACAAATTTACCCAACGGAAATAGTAAATGAGAAAAAATAGAATTTTATGAAAAATTTTATTACCCTACAGAAATTTTAAACCAAACTTACAACAAGAAGGAAAGGCTACAGTCGAGCGAGCCGACTGTAAAAGACCCCGTACTCCTTCTAGTGCCCGTTTTTCCATACAAATCAACAATCCTCGACCGATTAGTCCTATGGGCGTTATAGACTACAGTTGTCCTATCAGGACCAAACTTGGTGAGGACAGTAACAATGGAATCATACACATAATGTGCTAGATTGGTTGCAATCGCTCAACTAAGACTTCATGTTTCCATACAAATCACCAATTTTCGACCGATTGGTCCTATGGGAGCTATAGGCTATAGTTGTCCGATTCGGACCAAACTTGGTGAGGATAGTTTTAATGGTACCATATATATAATGTGTTACTTTGCCTACAATCGCTCAACTAAAACTTCATGTCTCCATACAAATCACCCATTTTCAACTGATTTGTCCTATGGGAGCTATAGGCTATAGTTGTCCGATTCGAAACAAACTTGGTGAGGATAGTTATAATGGTACCGTATATAAATTGTGTTAGTTTGGTTGCAATCGCTCAACTAAAACATCATGTCTCCATACAAATCACAAATTTTCGACCGATTTGTCCTATGGGAGCTATAGGCTATAGTTGTCCGATTCGGACCAAGCTTGGTGAGGACAGTAACAATGGCATCATACACATAATGTGTTAGTTTGGTCTCAATCGCTCAACTAAAACTTCATGTCTCCATACAAATCACCAATTTTCGACTGATTTGTCCTATGGGAGCTATAGGCTATAGTTGTCCGATTCGAAACAAACTTGGTGAGGATAGTTATAATGGTACCATATATAAATTGTGTTAGTTTGGTTGCAATCGCTCAACTAAAACATCATGTCTCCATACAAATCACCAATTTTCGACCGATTTGTCCTATGGGAGCTATAGGCTATAGTTGTTCGATCCGGACCAAACTTGGTGAGGATAGTTATAATGGTACCATACACAAAATGTGTGAATTTGGTCTCTCTAGCTTTAATCGACTTCAAGTTATGGTGATGTGAAAATAGTTTTTTACAATTTGCGGGGGCGGTAAGGGGCGTGGCAAAGATTTGAAATAAACTTGATCTGCTCGCGAAGCAGACGGACTTTCATTCCAAATTTGGTGGCTCTAGCTCTTGTAGTTTAAAAGATCCAGGTGATCATACAGACGGACGGACAGACGGACAGACGGACATCGCTATATCGTCTCGGCTGTTGATGCTGATCAAGAATATATATACTTTATGTGGTCGGAAAAGCCTCCTTCTGCCCGTTACGCACATTTCGCTTCAGACAAACTTAATAGACCCCTATACTCTTTTTTAGAGTACGGGGTCTAATAAAATGTCCCTGACGGCGCTCGAACTTATGATCCCGGGTTCACATACAAGTGCGAAGAATTAGATCAGGCATCTTTCCTACTTAGACCACACTCCGCATTGAAGTTTATGTAAATAATAAAATTTATTTAAAAGTAAACAAATAGCATTTGTCACTGACTGGATTCGAACCCGGGACCCCGGGCTAACCAACACGTGCGAAAAGCGCGCATCGCTACTACCTAGACCACGCTCCTTATTGAAGTTACAGTAGCTAAACGTAGAGTTAAATCTTTTATAATAAATGTTTAGTTAACACACTGCACTGCTTGCTGCAGTTTGTGTTCTTCTATTGCAAGCAGTGTAAACAAACAATTTATTCATAAAACTCAGCATTTTTGATTAATTTATTTTATATGTTGTGGCTGTCCGATTTGGACCAAATTTGGTGAGGATACTTTTAATAATTATTCACACATTCTCTGTAAGTTTGGTTGCGATCGCTCAACTAACATTACGTGTCTTCATACAAATTTTTTATTTTTGACCGATTTGTCCTATGGGAGCTATAGGCTATAGTTGTCCGATCCGGACCAAACTTGGTGAGGATAGTTATAGTGGTACCATAAACATAATGTGTGAATTTGGTCCCTCTAGCTCTTTTCGTTTTCAAGTTATGGTGATGTGAAAATTTTTTTACAATTTGCGGGGGCGGTAGGGGCGTGGCAAAGATTTGAAATAAACTTGATCTGCTCGCGAAGCAGACGGACTTTCATTCCAAATTTGGTGGCTCTAGCTCTTATAGTTTAGAAGATCCAGGTGTTCATACAGACGGACGGACAGACGGACAGTCAGACAGACGGACAGACGGACATTGCTATATCGTCTCGCCTGTTGATGCTGATCAAGAATATATACACTTTATGGGGTCGGAAAAGCCTCCTTCTGCCTGTTACGCACATTTCGCTTCAGACAAACCTAATAGACCCCTCTACTCTTTTTTAGAGTACGGGGTCTAAAAATAGAATTTTATGAACAATTTTATTACCCTACAGAAATTTTAAACCAAACTTACAACAAGAAGGAAAGGCTACAGTCTACACTGTAAAAGACCCCGTACTCCTTCTAGTCCGCGTTTTTCCATACAAATCAACAATCCTCGACCGATTAGTCCTTTGGGCGTTATAGACTACAGTTGTCCTATCAGGACCAAAGTTGGTGAGGACAGTAACAATGGAATCATACACATAATGTGTTAGATTGGTTGCAATCGCTCAACTAAAACTTCATGTCTCCATACAAATCACCCATTTTCGACCGATTTGTCCTATGGGAGCTATAGGCTATAGTTGTCCGATTCGGACCAAACTTGGTGAGGATAGTTTCAATGGTACCATATATATAATGTGTTAGTTTGCCTGCAATCGCTCAACTAAAACTTCATGTCTCCATACAAATCACCAATTTTCGACCGATTTGTCCTATGGGAGCTATAGGCTATAGTTGTCCGATCCGGACCAAACTTGGTGAGGATAGTTATAATGGTACCATATATATAATGTGTTAGTTTGGTTGCAATCGCTCAACTTAAACTTCATGTCTCCATACAAATCACCAATTTTCGACCGATTTGTCCTATGGGAGCTATAGGCTATAGTTGTCCGATCCGGACCAAACTTGGTGAGGATAGTTATAATGGCACCATATACATAATGTGTTAGTTTGGTTGCAATCGCTCAACTTAAAACTCTTCCCCCAACCACCCTCAACTTCGTGTCCCCAAAAAAAGCTATAGGCTATAGTTGTCCGATTCGGACCAAACTTGGTGAGGATAGTTATAATGGTACCATATACATAATGTGTTAGTTTGGTTGCAATCGCTCAACTTAAACTTCATGTCTCCATACAAATCACCAATTTTCGACCGATTTGTCCTATGGGAGCTATAGGCTATAGTTGTCCGATTCGGACCAAACTTGGTGAGGATAGTTATAATGGCACCATATACATAATGTGTTAGTTTGGTTGCAATCGCTCAACTAAAACTTCATGTCTCCATACAAATCACCAATTTTCGACCGATTTGTCCTATGGGAGCTATAGGCTATAGTTGTCCGATCCGGACCAAACTTGGTGAGGATAGTTATAATGGCACCATATACATAATGTGTTAGTTTGGTTGCAATCGCTCAACTTAAACTTCATGTCTCCATACAAATCACCAATTTTCGACCGATTTGTCCTATGGGAGCTATAGGCTATAGTTGTCCGATCCGGACCAAACTTGGTGAGGATAGTTATAATGGCACCATATACATAATGTGTTAGTTTGGTTGCAATCGCTCAACTTAAACTTCATGTCTCCATACAAATCACCAATTTTCGACCGATTTGTCCTATGGGAGCTATAGGCTATAGTTGTCCGATCCGGACCAAACTTGGTGAGGATAGTTATAATGGTACCATATACATAATGTGTTAGTTTGGTTGCAATCGCTCAACTTAAACTTCATGTCTCCATACAAATCACCAATTTTCGACCGATTTGTCCTATGGGAGCTATAGGCTATAGTTGTCCGATCCGGACCAAACTTGGTGAGGATAGTTATAATGGCACCATATACATAATGTGTTAGTTTGGTTGCAATCGCTCAACTTAAACTTCATGTCTCCATACAAATCACCAATTTTCGACCGATTTGTCCTATGGGAGCTATAGGCTATAGTTGTCCGATTCGGACCAAACTTGGTGAGGATAGTTATAATGGCACCATATACATAATGTGTTAGTTTGGTTGCAATCGCTCAACTTAAACTTCATGTCTCCATACAAATCACCAATTTTCGACCGATTTGTCCTATGGGAGCTATAGGCTATAGTTGTCCGATCCGGACCAAACTTGGTGAGGATAGTTATAATGGCACCATATACATAATGTGTTAGTTTGGTTGCAATCGCTCAACTTAAACTTCATGTCTCCATACAAATCACCAATTTTCGACCGATTTGTCCTATGGGAGCTATAGGCTATAGTTGTCCGATTCGGACCAAACTTGGTGAGGATAGTTATAATGGCACCATATACATAATGTGTTAGTTTGGTTGCAATCGCTCAACTTAAACTTCATGTCTCCATACAAATCACCAATTTTCGACCGATTTGTCCTATGGGAGCTATAGGCTATAGTTGTCCGATTCCGGACCAAACTTGGTGAGGATAGTTATAATGGTACCATATACATAATGTGTTAGTTTGGTTGCAATCGCTCAACTTAAACTTCATGTCTCCATACAAATCACCAATTTTCGACCGATTTGTCCTATGGGAGCTATAGGCTATAGTTGTCCGATCCGGACCAAACTTGGTGAGGATAGTTATAATGGCACCATATACATAATGTGTTAGTTTGGTTGCAATCGCTCAACTTAAACTTCATGTCTCCATACAAATCACCAATTTTCGACCGATTTGTCCTATGGGAGCTATAGGCTATAGTTGTCCGATCCGGACCAAACTTGGTGAGGATAGTTATAATGGCACCATATACATAATGTGTTAGTTTGGTTGCAATCGCTCAACTTAAACTTCATGTCTCCATACAAATCACCAATTTTCGACCGATTTGTCCTATGGGAGCTATAGGCTATAGTTGTCCGATCCGGACCAAACTTGGTGAGGATAGTTATAATGGCACCATATACATAATGTGTTAGTTTGGTTGCAATCGCTCAACTTAAACTTCATGTCTCCATACAAATCACCAATTTTCGACCGATTTGTCCTATGGGAGCTATAGGCTATAGTTGTCCGATCCGGACCAAACTTGGTGAGGATAGTTATAATGGCACCATATACATAATGTGTTAGTTTGGTTGCAATCGCTCAACTTAAACTTCATGTCTCCATACAAATCACCAATTTTCGACCGATTTGTCCTATGGGAGCTATAGGCTATAGTTGTCCGATCCGGACCAAACTTGGTGAGGATAGTTATAATGGCACCATATACATAATGTGTTAGTTTGGTTGCAATCGCTCAACTTAAACTTCATGTCTCCATACAAATCACCAATTTTCGACCGATTTGTCCTATGGGAGCTATAGGCTATAGTTGTCCGATCCGGACCAAACTTGGTGAGGATAGTTATAATGGCACCATATACATAATGTGTTAGTTTGGTTGCAATCGCTCAACTTAAACTTCATGTCTCCATACAAATCACCAATTTTCGACCGATTTGTCCTATGGGAGCTATAGGCTATAGTTGTCCGATCCGGACCAAACTTGGTGAGGATAGTTATAATGGCACCATATACATAATGTGTTAGTTTGGTTGCAATCGCTCAACTTAAACTTCATGTCTCCATACAAATCACCAATTTTCGACCGATTTGTCCTATGGGAGCTATAGGCTATAGTTGTCCGATCCGGACCAAACTTGGTGAGGATAGTTATAATGGTACCATATACATAATGTGTTAGTTTGGTTGCAATCGCTCAACTTAAACTTCATGTCTCCATACAAATCACCAATTTTCGACCGATTTGTCCTATGGGAGCTATAGGCTATAGTTGTCCGATCCGGACCAAACTTGGTGAGGATAGTTATAATGGCACCATATACATAATGTGTTAGTTTGGTTGCAATCGCTCAACTTAAACTTCATGTCTCCATACAAATCACCAATTTTCGACCGATTTGTCCTATGGGAGCTATAGGCTATAGTTGTCCGATCCGGACCAAACTTGGTGAGGATAGTTATAATGGCACCATATACATAATGTGTTAGTTTGGTTGCAATCGCTCAACTTAAACTTCATGTCTTCATACAAATCACCAATTTTCGACCGATTTGTCCTATGGGAGCTATAGGCTATAGTTGTCCGATCCGGACCAAACTTGGTGAGGATAGTTATAATGGCACCATATACATAATGTGTTAGTTTGGTTGCAATCGCTCAACTTAAACTTCATGTCTCCATACAAATCACCAATTTTCGACCGATTTGTCCTATGGGAGCTATAGGCTATAGTTGTCCGATCCGGACCAAACTTGGTGAGGATAGTTATAATGGTACCATATACATAATGTGTTAGTTTGGTTGCAATCGCTCAACTTAAACTTCATGTCTCCATACAAATCACCAATTTTCGACCGATTTGTCCTATGGGAGCTATAGGCTATAGTTGTCCGATCCGGACCAAACTTGGTGAGGATAGTTATAATGGTACCATACACATAATGTGTTAGTTTGGCCTCAATCGCTCAACTTAAACTTCATGTCTCCATACAAATCACCAATTTTCGACCGATTTGTCCTATGGGAGCTATAGGCTATAGTTGTCCGATCCGGACCAAACTTGGTGAGGATAGTTATAATGGCACCATATACATAATGTGTTAGTTTGGTTGCAATCGCTCAACTTAAACTTCATGTCTCCATACAAATCACCAATTTTCGACCGATTTGTCCTATGGGAGCTATAGGCTATAGTTGTCCGATCCGGACCAAACTTGGTGAGGATAGTTATAATGGCACCATATACATAATGTGTTAGTTTGGTTGCAATCGCTCAACTTAAACTTCATGTCTCCATACAAATCACCAATTTTCGACCGATTTGTCCTATGGGAGCTATAGGCTATAGTTGTCCGATCCGGACCAAACTTGGTGAGGATAGTTATAATGGCACCATATACATAATGTGTTAGTTTGGTTGCAATCGCTCAACTTAAACTTCATGTCTCCATACAAATCACCAATTTTCGACCGATTTGTCCTATGGGAGCTATAGGCTATAGTTGTCCGATTCGGACCAAACTTGGTGAGGATAGTTATAATGGTACCATATACATAATGTGTTAGTTTGGTTGCAATCGCTCAACTTAAACTTCATGTCTCCATACAAATCACCAATTTTCGACCGATTTGTCCTATGGGAGCTATAGGCTATAGTTGTCCGATCCGGACCAAACTTGGTGAGGATAGTTATAATGGCACCATATACATAATGTGTTAGTTTGGTTGCAATCGCTCAACTTAAACTTCATGTCTCCATACAAATCACCAATTTTCGACCGATTTGTCCTATGGGAGCTATAGGCTATAGTTGTCCGATCCGGACCAAACTTGGTGAGGATAGTTATAATGGCACCATATACATAATGTGTTAGTTTGGTTGCAATCGCTCAACTTAAACTTCATGTCTCCATACAAATCACCAATTTTCGACCGATTTGTCCTATGGGAGCTATAGGCTATAGTTGTCCGATCCGGACCAAACTTGGTGAGGATAGTTATAATGGCACCATATACATAATGTGTTAGTTTGGTTGCAATCGCTCAACTTAAACTTCATGTCTCCATACAAATCACCAATTTTCGACCGATTTGTCCTATGGGAGCTATAGGCTATAGTTGTCCGATCCGGACCAAACTTGGTGAGGATAGTTATAATGGCACCATATACATAATGTGTTAGTTTGGTTGCAATCGCTCAACTTAAACTTCATGTCTCCATACAAATCACCAATTTTCGACCGATTTGTCCTATGGGAGCTATAGGCTATAGTTGTCCGATCCGGACCAAACTTGGTGAGGATAGTTATAATGGCACCATATACATAATGTGTTAGTTTGGTTGCAATCGCTCAACTTAAACTTCATGTCTCCATACAAATCACCAATTTTCGACCGATTTGTCCTATGGGAGCTATAGGCTATAGTTGTCCGATCCGGACCAAACTTGGTGAGGATAGTTATAATGGCACCATATACATAATGTGTTAGTTTGGTTGCAATCGCTCAACTTAAACTTCATGTCTCCATACAAATCACCAATTTTCGACCGATTTGTCCTATGGGAGCTATAGGCTATAGTTGTCCGATCCGGACCAAACTTGGTGAGGATAGTTATAATGGCACCATATACATAATGTGTTAGTTTGGTTGCAATCGCTCAACTTAAACTTCATGTCTCCATACAAATCACCAATTTTCGACCGATTTGTCCTATGGGAGCTATAGGCTATAGTTGTCCGATCCGGACCAAACTTGGTGAGGATAGTTATAATGGCACCATATACATAATGTGTTAGTTTGGTTGCAATCGCTCAACTTAAACTTCATGTCTCCATACAAATCACCAATTTTCGACCGATTTGTCCTATGGGAGCTATAGGCTATAGTTGTCCGATCCGGACCAAACTTGGTGAGGATAGTTATAATGGCACCATATACATAATGTGTTAGTTTGGTTGCAATCGCTCAACTTAAACTTCATGTCTCCATACAAATCACCAATTTTCGACCGATTTGTCCTATGGGAGCTATAGGCTATAGTTGTCCGATCCGGACCAAACTTGGTGAGGATAGTTATAATGGCACCATATACATAATGTGTTAGTTTGGTTGCAATCGCTCAACTTAAACTTCATGTCTCCATACAAATCACCAATTTTCGACCGATTTGTCCTATGGGAGCTATAGGCTATAGTTGTCCGATCCGGACCAAACTTGGTGAGGATAGTTATAATGGCACCATATACATAATGTGTTAGTTTGGTTGCAATCGCTCAACTTAAACTTCATGTCTCCATACAAATCACCAATTTTCGACCGATTTGTCCTATGGGAGCTATAGGCTATAGTTGTCCGATCCGGACCAAACTTGGTGAGGATAGTTATAATGGTACCATATACATAATGTGTTAGTTTGGTTGCAATCGCTCAACTTAAACTTCATGTCTCCATACAAATCACCAATTTTCGACCGATTTGTCCTATGGGAGCTATAGGCTATAGTTGTCCGATCCGGACCAAACTTGGTGAGGATAGTTATAATGGCACCATATACATAATGTGTTAGTTTGGTTGCAATCGCTCAACTTAAACTTCATGTCTCCATACAAATCACCAATTTTCGACCGATTTGTCCTATGGGAGCTATAGGCTATAGTTGTCCGATCCGGACCAAACTTGGTGAGGATAGTTATAATGGCACCATATACATAATGTGTTAGTTTGGTTGCAATCGCTCAACTTAAACTTCATGTCTCCATACAAATCACCAATTTTCGACCGATTTGTCCTATGGGAGCTATAGGCTATAGTTGTCCGATCCGGACCAAACTTGGTGAGGATAGTTATAATGGCACCATATACATAATGTGTTAGTTTGGTTGCAATCGCTCAACTTAAACTTCATGTCTCCATACAAATCACCAATTTTCGACCGATTTGTCCTATGGGAGCTATAGGCTATAGTTGTCCGATCCGGACCAAACTTGGTGAGGATAGTTATAATGGCACCATATACATAATGTGTTAGTTTGGTTGCAATCGCTCAACTTAAACTTCATGTCTCCATACAAATCACCAATTTTCGACCGATTTGTCCTATGGGAGCTATAGGCTATAGTTGTCCGATCCGGACCAAACTTGGTGAGGATAGTTATAATGGCACCATATACATAATGTGTTAGTTTGGTTGCAATCGCTCAACTTAAACTTCATGTCTCCATACAAATCACCAATTTTCGACCGATTTGTCCTATGGGAGCTATAGGCTATAGTTGTCCGATCCGGACCAAACTTGGTGAGGATAGTTATAATGGCACCATATACATAATGTGTTAGTTTGGTTGCAATCGCTCAACTTAAACTTCATGTCTCCATACAAATCACCAATTTTCGACCGATTTGTCCTATGGGAGCTATAGGCTATAGTTGTCCGATCCGGACCAAACTTGGTGAGGATAGTTATAATGGCACCATATACATAATGTGTTAGTTTGGTTGCAATCGCTCAACTTAAACTTCATGTCTCCATACAAATCACCAATTTTCGACCGATTTGTCCTATGGGAGCTATAGGCTATAGTTGTCCGATCCGGACCAAACTTGGTGAGGATAGTTATAATGGCACCATATACATAATGTGTTAGTTTGGTTGCAATCGCTCAACTTAAACTTCATGTCTCCATACAAATCACCAATTTTCGACCGATTTGTCCTATGGGAGCTATAGGCTATAGTTGTCCGATCCGGACCAAACTTGGTGAGGATAGTTATAATGGTACCATATACATAATGTGTTAGTTTGGCTTGCAATCGCTCAACTTAAAACTTCATGTCTCCATACAAATCACCAATTTTCGACCGATTTGTCCTATGGGAGCTATAGGCTATAGTTGTCCGATTCGGACCAAACTTGGTGAGGATAGTTATAATGGCACCATATACATAATGTGTTAGTTTGGTTGCAATCGCTCAACTTAAACTTCGTGTCTCCATACAAATCACCAATTTTCGACCGATTTGTCCTATGGGAGCTATAGGCTATAGTTGTCCGATCCGGACCAAACTTGGTGAGGATAGTTATAATGGCACCATATACATAATGTGTTAGTTTGGTTGCAATCGCTCAACTTAAACTTCATGTCTCCATACAAATCACCAATTTTCGACCGATTTGTCCTATGGGAGCTATAGGCTATAGTTGTCCGATCCGGACCAAACTTGGTGAGGATAGTTATAATGGCACCATATACATAATGTGTTAGTTTGGTTGCAATCGCTCAACTTAAACTTCATGTCTCCATACAAATCACCAATTTTCGACCGATTTGTCCTATGGGAGCTATAGGCTATAGTTGTCCGATCCGGACCAAACTTGGTGAGGATAGTTATAATGGCACCATATACATAATGTGTTAGTTTGGTTGCAATCGCTCAACTTAAACTTCATGTCTCCATACAAATCACCAATTTTCGACCGATTTGTCCTATGGGAGCTATAGGCTATAGTTGTCCGATCCGGACCAAACTTGGTGAGGATAGTTATAATGGCACCATATACATAATGTGTTAGTTTGGTTGCAATCGCTCAACTTAAACTTCATGTCTCCATACAAATCACCAATTTTCGACCGATTTGTCCTATGGGAGCTATAGGCTATAGTTGTCCGATCCGGACCAAACTTGGTGAGGATAGTTATAATGGCACCATATACATAATGTGTTAGTTTGGTTGCAATCGCTCAACTTAAACTTCATGTCTCCATACAAATCACCAATTTTCGACCGATTTGTCCTATGGGAGCTATAGGCTATAGTTGTCCGATCCGGACCAAACTTGGTGAGGATAGTTATAATGGCACCATACACATAATGTGTTAGTTTGGTTGCAATCGCTCAACTTAAACTTCATGTCTCCATACAAATCACCAATTTTCGACCGATTTGTCCTATGGGAGCTATAGGCTATAGTTGTCCGATCCGGACCAAACTTGGTGAGGATAGTTATAATGGCACCATATACATAATGTGTTAGTTTGGTTGCAATCGCTCAACTTAAACTTCATGTCTCCATACAAATCACCAATTTTCGACCGATTTGTCCTATGGGAGCTATAGGCTATAGTTGTCCGATTCGGACCAAACTTGGTGAGGATAGTTATAATGGCACCATATACATAATGTGTTAGTTTGGTTGCAATCGCTCAACTTAAACTTCATGTCTCCATACAAATCACCAATTTTCGACCGATTTGTCCTATGGGAGCTATAGGCTATAGTTGTCCGATCCGGACCAAACTTGGTGAGGATAGTTATAATGGCACCATATACATAATGTGTTAGTTTGGTTGCAATCGCTCAACTTAAACTTCATGTCTCCATACAAATCACCAATTTTCGACCGATTTGTCCTATGGGAGCTATAGGCTATAGTTGTCCGATCCGGACCAAACTTGGTGAGGATAGTTATAATGGCACCATATACATAATGTGTTAGTTTGGTTGCAATCGCTCAACTTAAACTTCATGTCTCCATACAAATCACCAATTTTCGACCGATTTGTCCTATGGGAGCTATAGGCTATAGTTGTCCGATCCGGACCAAACTTGGTGAGGATAGTTATAATGGCACCATATACATAATGTGTTAGTTTGGTTGCAATCGCTCAACTTAAACTTCATGTCTCCATACAAATCACCAATTTTCGACCGATTTGTCCTATGGGAGCTATAGGCTATAGTTGTCCGATCCGGACCAAACTTGGTGAGGATAGTTATAATGGCACCATATACATAATGTGTTAGTTTGGTTGCAATCGCTCAACTTAAACTTCATGTCTCCATACAAATCACCAATTTTCGACCGATTTGTCCTATGGGAGCTATAGGCTATAGTTGTCCGATCCGGACCAAACTTGGTGAGGATAGTTATAATGGCACCATATACATAATGTGTTAGTTTGGTTGCAATCGCTCAACTTAAACTTCATGTCTCCATACAAATCACCAATTTTCGACCGATTTGTCCTATGGGAGCTATAGGCTATAGTTGTCCGATCCGGACCAAACTTGGTGAGGATAGTTATAATGGCACCATATACATAATGTGTTAGTTTGGTTGCAATCGCTCAACTTAAACTTCATGTCTCCATACAAATCACCAATTTTCGACCGATTTGTCCTATGGGAGCTATAGGCTATAGTTGTCCGATCCGGACCAAACTTGGTGAGGATAGTTATAATGGCACCATATACATAATGTGTTAGTTTGGTTGCAATCGCTCAACTTAAACTTCATGTCTCCATACAAATCACCAATTTTCGACCGATTTGTCCTATGGGAGCTATAGGCTATAGTTGTCCGATCCGGACCAAACTTGGTGAGGATAGTTATAATGGCACCATATACATAATGTGTTAGTTTGGTTGCAATCGCTCAACTTAAACTTCATGTCTCCATACAAATCACCAATTTTCGACCGATTTGTCCTATGGGAGCTATAGGCTATAGTTGTCCGATCCGGACCAAACTTGGTGAGGATAGTTATAATGGCACCATATACATAATGTGTTAGTTTGGTTGCAATCGCTCAACTTAAACTTCATGTCTCCATACAAATCACCAATTTTCGACCGATTTGTCCTATGGGAGCTATAGGCTATAGTTGTCCGATCCGGACCAAACTTGGTGAGGATAGTTATAATGGCACCATATACATAATGTGTTAGTTTGGTTGCAATCGCTCAACTTAAACTTCATGTCTCCATACAAATCACCAATTTTCGACCGATTTGTCCTATGGGAGCTATAGGCTATAGTTGTCCGATCCGGACCAAACTTGGTGAGGATAGTTATAATGGCACCATATACATAATGTGTTAGTTTGGTTGCAATCGCTCAACTTAAACTTCATGTCTCCATACAAATCACCAATTTTCGACCGATTTGTCCTATGGGAGCTATAGGCTATAGTTGTCCGATCCGGACCAAACTTGGTGAGGATAGTTATAATGGCACCATATACATAATGTGTTAGTTTGGTTGCAATCGCTCAACTTAAACTTCATGTCTCCATACAAATCACCAATTTTCGACCGATTTGTCCTATGGGAGCTATAGGCTATAGTTGTCCGATCCGGACCAAACTTGGTGAGGATAGTTATAATGGCACCATATACATAATGTGTTAGTTTGGTTGCAATCGCTCAACTTAAACTTCATGTCTCCATACAAATCACCAATTTTCGACCGATTTGTCCTATGGGAGCTATAGGCTATAGTTGTCCGATCCGGACCAAACTTGGTGAGGATAGTTATAATGGCACCATATACATAATGTGTTAGTTTGGTTGCAATCGCTCAACTTAAACTTCATGTCTCCATACAAATCACCAATTTTCGACCGATTTGTCCTATGGGAGCTATAGGCTATAGTTGTCCGATCCGGACCAAACTTGGTGAGGATAGTTATAATGGCACCATATACATAATGTGTTAGTTTGGTTGCAATCGCTCAACTTAAACTTCATGTCTCCATACAAATCACCAATTTTCGACCGATTTGTCCTATGGGAGCTATAGGCTATAGTTGTCCGATCCGGACCAAACTTGGTGAGGATAGTTATAATGGCACCATATACATAATGTGTTAGTTTGGTTGCAATCGCTCAACTTAAACTTCATGTCTCCATACAAATCACCAATTTTCGACCGATTTGTCCTATGGGAGCTATAGGCTATAGTTGTCCGATCCGGACCAAACTTGGTGAGGATAGTTATAATGGCACCATATACATAATGTGTTAGTTTGGTTGCAATCGCTCAACTTAAACTTCATGTCTCCATACAAATCACCAATTTTCGACCGATTTGTCCTATGGGAGCTATAGGCTATAGTTGTCCGATCCGGACCAAACTTGGTGAGGATAGTTATAATGGCACCATATACATAATGTGTTAGTTTGGTTGCAATCGCTCAACTTAAACTTCATGTCTCCATACAAATCACCAATTTTCGACCGATTTGTCCTATGGGAGCTATAGGCTATAGTTGTCCGATCCGGACCAAACTTGGTGAGGATAGTTATAATGGCACCATATACATAATGTGTTAGTTTGGTTGCAATCGCTCAACTTAAACTTCATGTCTCCATACAAATCACCAATTTTCGACCGATTTGTCCTATGGGAGCTATAGGCTATAGTTGTCCGATCCGGACCAAACTTGGTGAGGATAGTTATAATGGCACCATATACATAATGTGTTAGTTTGGTTGCAATCGCTCAACTTAAACTTCATGTCTCCATACAAATCACCAATTTTCGACCGATTTGTCCTATGGGAGCTATAGGCTATAGTTGTCCGATCCGGACCAAACTTGGTGAGGATAGTTATAATGGCACCATATACATAATGTGTTAGTTTGGTTGCAATCGCTCAACTTAAACTTCATGTCTCCATACAAATCACCAATTTTCGACCGATTTGTCCTATGGGAGCTATAGGCTATAGTTGTCCGATCCGGACCAAACTTGGTGAGGATAGTTATAATGGCACCATATACATAATGTGTTAGTTTGGTTGCAATCGCTCAACTTAAACTTCATGTCTCCATACAAATCACCAATTTTCGACCGATTTGTCCTATGGGAGCTATAGGCTATAGTTGTCCGATCCGGACCAAACTTGGTGAGGATAGTTATAATGGTACCATATACATAATGTGTTAGTTTGGTTGCAATCGCTCAACTTAAACTTCATGTCTCCAAATACAAACAACACTAAAAATTTTCACCGATTTGTCCTATGGGAGCTATAGGCTATAGTTGTCCGATCCGGACCAAACTTGGTGAGGATAGTTATAATGGCACCATATACATAATGTGTTAGTTTGGTTGCAATCGCTCAACTTAAACTTCATGTCTCCATACAAATCACCAATTTTCGACCGATTTGTCCTATGGGAGCTATAGGCTATAGTTGTCCGATCCGGACCAAACTTGGTGAGGATAGTTATAATGGCACCATATACATAATGTGTTAGTTTGGTTGCAATCGCTCAACTTAAACTTCATGTCTCCATACAAATCACCAATTTTCGACCGATTTGTCCTATGGGAGCTATAGGCTATAGTTGTCCGATCCGGACCAAACTTGGTGAGGATAGTTATAATGGCACCATATACATAATGTGTTAGTTTGGTTGCAATCGCTCAACTTAAACTTCATGTCTCCATACAAATCACCAATTTTCGACCGATTTGTCCTATGGGAGCTATAGGCTATAGTTGTCCGATTCCGGACCAAACTTGGTGAGGATAGTTATAATGGCACCATATACATAATGTGTTAGTTTGGTTGCAATCGCTCAACTTAAACTTCATGTCTCCATACAAATCACCAATTTTCGACCGATTTGTCCTATGGGAGCTATAGGCTATAGTTGTCCGATCCGGACCAAACTTGGTGAGGATAGTTATAATGGCACCATATACATAATGTGTTAGTTTGGTTGCAATCGCTCAACTTAAACTTCATGTCTCCATACAAATCACCAATTTTCGACCGATTTGTCCTATGGGAGCTATAGGCTATAGTTGTCCGATCCGGACCAAACTTGGTGAGGATAGTTATAATGGCACCATATACATAATGTGTTAGTTTGGTTGCAATCGCTCAACTTAAACTTCATGTCTCCATACAAATCACCAATTTTCGACCGATTTGTCCTATGGGAGCTATAGGCTATAGTTGTCCGATCCGGACCAAACTTGGTGAGGATAGTTATAATGGCACCATATACATAATGTGTTAGTTTGGTTGCAATCGCTCAACTTAAACTTCATGTCTCCATACAAATCACCAATTTTCGACCGATTTGTCCTATGGGAGCTATAGGCTATAGTTGTCCGATCCGGACCAAACTTGGTGAGGATAGTTATAATGGCACCATATACATAATGTGTTAGTTTGGTTGCAATCGCTCAACTTAAACTTCATGTCTCCATACAAATCACCAATTTTCGACCGATTTGTCCTATGGGAGCTATAGGCTATAGTTGTCCGATCCGGACCAAACTTGGTGAGGATAGTTATAATGGCACCATATACATAATGTGTTAGTTTGGTTGCAATCGCTCAACTTAAACTTCATGTCTCCATACAAATCACCAATTTTCGACCGATTTGTCCTATGGGAGCTATAGGCTATAGTTGTCCGATCCGGACCAAACTTGGTGAGGATAGTTATAATGGCACCATATACATAATGTGTTAGTTTGGTTGCAATCGCTCAACTTAAACTTCATGTCTCCATACAAATCACCAATTTTCGACCGATTTGTCCTATGGGAGCTATAGGCTATAGTTGTCCGATCCGGACCAAACTTGGTGAGGATAGTTATAATGGCACCATATACATAATGTGTTAGTTTGGTTGCAATCGCTCAACTTAAACTTCATGTCTCCATACAAATCACCAATTTTCGACCGATTTGTCCTATGGGAGCTATAGGCTATAGTTGTCCGATCCGGACCAAACTTGGTGAGGATAGTTATAATGGTACCATATACATAATGTGTTAGTTTGGTTGCAATCGCTCAACTTAAACTTCATGTCTCCATACAAATCACCAATTTTCGACCGATTTGTCCTATGGGAGCTATAGGCTATAGTTGTCCGATCCGGACCAAACTTGGTGAGGATAGTTATAATGGCACCATATACATAATGTGTTAGTTTGGTTGCAATCGCTCAACTTAAACTTCATGTCTCCATACAAATCACCAATTTTCGACCGATTTGTCCTATGGGAGCTATAGGCTATAGTTGTCCGATCCGGACCAAACTTGGTGAGGATAGTTATAATGGCACCATATACATAATGTGTTAGTTTGGTTGCAATCGCTCAACTTAAACTTCATGTCTCCATACAAATCACCAATTTTCGACCGATTTGTCCTATGGGAGCTATAGGCTATAGTTGTCCGATCCGGACCAAACTTGGTGAGGATAGTTATAATGGCACCATATACATAATGTGTTAGTTTGGTTGCAATCGCTCAACTTAAACTTCATGTCTCCATACAAATCACCAATTTTCGACCGATTTGTCCTATGGGAGCTATAGGCTATAGTTGTCCGATCCGGACCAAACTTGGTGAGGATAGTTATAATGGCACCATATACATAATGTGTTAGTTTGGTTGCAATCGCTCAACTTAAACTTCATGTCTCCATACAAATCACCAATTTTCGACCGATTTGTCCTATGGGAGCTATAGGCTATAGTTGTCCGATCCGGACCAAACTTGGTGAGGATAGTTATAATGGCACCATATACATAATGTGTTAGTTTGGTTGCAATCGCTCAACTTAAACTTCATGTCTCCATACAAATCACCAATTTTCGACCGATTTGTCCTATGGGAGCTATAGGCTATAGTTGTCCGATCCGGACCAAACTTGGTGAGGATAGTTATAATGGTACCATATACATAATGTGTTAGTTTGGTTGCAATCGCTCAACTAAAACTTCATGTCTCCATACAAATCACCAATTTTCGACCGATTTGTCCTATGGGAGCTATAGGCTATAGTTGTCCGATCCGGACCAAACTTGGTGAGGATAGTTATAATGGTACCATATACATAATGTGTTAGTTTGGTTGCAATCGCTCAACTTAAACTTCATGTCTCCATACAAATCACCAATTTTCGACCGATTTGTCCTATGGGAGCTATAGGCTATAGTTGTCCGATCCGGACCAAACTTGGTGAGGATAGTTATAATGGCACCATATCCATAATGTGTTAGTTTGGTTGCAATCGCTCAACTTAAACTTCATGTCTCCAAACAAATCACCAATTTTCGACCGATTTGTCCTATGGGAGCTATGGCATTATAGTTGTCCGATTCGGACCAAACTTGGTGAGGATAGTTATAATGGCACCATATACATAATGTGTTAGTTTGGTTGCAATCGCTCAACTTAAACTTCATGTCTCCATACAAATCACCAATTTTCGACCGATTTGTCCTATGGGAGCTATAGACTATAGTTGATCCGATTCGGACCAAACTTGGTGAGGATAGTTATAATGGACACCATATACATAACATGTGTTAGTTTGGTTGCAATCGCTCAACTTAAACTTCGATGTTCTTCATACAAATCACCAATTTTCGACCGATTTGTCCTATGGGAGCTATAGGCTATAGTTGTCCGATCCGGACCAAACTTGGTGAGGATAGTTATAATGGCACCATATACATAATGTGTTAGTTTGGTTGCAATCGCTCAACTTAAACTTCATGTCTCCATACAAATCACCAATTTTCGACCGATTTGTCCTATGGGAGCTATAGGCTATAGTTGTCCGATCCGGACCAAACTTGGTGAGGATAGTTATAATGGCACCATATACATAATGTGTTACTTTGGTTGCAATCGCTCAACTAAAACTTCATGTCTCCATACAAATCACAAATTTTCGACTGATTTGTCCTATGGGAGCTATAGGCTATAGTTGTCCGATCCGGACCAAACTTGGTGAGGATAGTTATAATGGCACCATATACATAATGTGTTAGTTTGGTTGCAATCGCTCAACTAAAACTTCATGTCTCCATACAAATCACCAATTTTCGACCGATTAGTCCTATGGGAGCTATAGGCTATAGTTGTCCGATTCGGACCAAGCTTGGTGAGGATTCAGTAACAATGGCATTATACACATAATGTGTTAGTTTGGTCTCAGTCGCTCAACTAAAACTTCATGTCTCCATACAAATCACCAATTTTCGACCGATTTGTCCTATGGGAGCTTTAGGCTATAGTTGTCCGATTCGAAACAAACTTGGTGAGGATAGTTATAATGGTACCATATATAATTGTGTTAGTTTGGTTGCAATCGCTCAACTAAAACATCATGTCCCCATACAAATCACAAATTTTCGACCGATTTGTCCTATGGGAGCTATAGGCTATAGTTGTTCGATCCGAACCAAACTTGGTGAGGATAGTTATAATGGTACGATACACAAAATGTGTGAATTTGGTCTCTCTAGCTTTAATCGTTTTTAAGTTATGGTGATGTGAAAAAAGTTTTTTACAATTTGCGTGGGCGGTAGGGGGCGTGGCAAAAATTTGAAATAAACTGAACCTGCCTGACATATAGACGGACTTTCATTCCAAATTTGGAAGCTCTAGTTTTTGTAGTTTAAGAGATCCAGGTGTTCATACGGACGGACAGACAGACAGACAGACAGACAGACGGACAGACGGACATCGCTATATCGTCTCGGCTGTTGATGCTGATCAAGAATATATATCCTTTATGGGGTCGGCCACGCCTCCTTCTGCCTGGTACGCACATTTCGCTTCAGACAAACTTAATAGACCCCTCTACTCTTTTTTAGAGTACGGGGTCTAAAAATTATATGCCCGCATTCGAGAAATTAAAAGTTCTTATTACATCCGACCCCATACTTGTTTACCCCAATTTCGAAAAGTCATTTCCTTAACTACAGATGCCAGCAATATAGCTATTGGAGCAGTTTTGTCACAAGACCATAAACCCATTTGCTATGCGAGCCGAACATTAAATGAGCACGAAATTAATTACTCCACTATTGAAAAAGAATTACTTGCCATTGTTTGGGCAACCAAATATTTCAGATCATATTTATTCGGTCGAAAATTTCTGATTTTAAGCGATCATAAACCATTAATATGGCTTAGTATCATGAAAGAACCAAATATGAAACTTCAGCGTTGGAAAATGAAATTAAACGAATACGATTGTAAAATTAAATATCTCCCTGGTAAAAAGAACAATGTAGCTGATGCCCTATCTAGAGTGAAACTAGAAGAAAACAAGAAAGAATGCTATAGTCGCCTCGCGACTTTAGGATACCCGTTTCTCAGTTTAATTATATTATTAACAATATAATATATTATTAATTATATTAATAATAGTACAATCGTTTAGGTAATCGACTCTATTGATTTTAATTCAGATGACTTGAGAAACGCAGAAAATTTTCATACAAATTCATATTTACAGCGTATTTTTGACCGATCGTCCCTATGGGAGCTATACGATATAGTCGTCCGATTTGAATGAAACTTGGTCAACATATTTATATTATTGACAGATATAATCTGTGTAAGTTACCCTTCGATTGCTTGGCCAATGCAAAAGTAATTCACATAAATTCATATTTAGAGCGTATTTTTGACCGATTGTCCCTATGGGAGCTATACGATATAGGTGTCCGATTTGGATGAAACTTAGTCAATATGTTTATACTATTGACAGATATATTCTGTGTGAGTTTCACTAAAATTGCTTGGCCCACGCAAAATTTATTCATATAAATTCATATTTGGAGCGTGTTTTTGACCAAATGTCCCTATGGGAGCTATACGATATAGTTGTCCGATTTGGATGAAACTTAGTCAATATGTTTATATTATTGAAAGATATATTCTGTGTAAGTTTCACTTTGATGGATTGGCCAACGCAAAAGTTATTCATATAAATTCATATTTGGAGCGTATTTTTTACCGATTGTCTCTATGGGAGCTATACGATATAGTTGTTCGATTTGGATTAAACCTGGTCAGTATATGAACTCCCTAGACGTGTACTTTATGTGTCAATTTGGTTTATATAGCATTGCAAACAAAAAAGTTTTCTATACTAAAACATGCTATTTTTACCTGTTTTTACCTTTGTATGCACATAGAACGCCCTAAAGTGGGCGTGTCAAAAAACAAAAGCAAACTTGTACTGCTTGGGCATTTTATCTTTCGTTTGCGACCACTCGGGCCTTTCTAGCTCTTATAGTCTCTGAGATCCTTTTGTTCACACAGACGGACAGACGGACAGACGGACATGGCTATATCGACTCGGCTACTCATGCTGATCAAGAATATATATACTTTATGGGGTCTGCCATGTCTCCTTCTCCCTGTTACATACATTCCAACGAATACAATATACCCTTTTACTCTACGAGTAACGGGTATAATTATTTAGGAGAAATAAACAGTACGGTAGCCACAATCCACAGTGCGCAAGAAGATAATCATA
Organism: Drosophila cardini; assembly: GCA_018903735.1. NCBI lineage: Eukaryota > Metazoa > Arthropoda > Insecta > Diptera > Drosophilidae > Drosophila > Drosophila cardini. The sequence goes on from JAEIGM010000403.1 coordinate 23,098, forward strand.
ATTATATACCCTTTAGAGTAAGACCTATAAATTATTATAACAGACAAATTGAATTCGTTAAAGATACTGAAAACAAAGTAGACACTACTAACTATATCCACAAAAGTAAAATCAAACATTCTGTAAAGAAATGATAATAACCTTTGCAACAGACGTAATCAAAGAATATCTTTGCTGCAAGAATTCAGTTCTCTATTTTCACAATGAACAAGGTTTTCCAATATTCCAAAAAGCTTATATTGAAATAATACATGCAAATAATTTAACCAAAACTATGCTATCCAAAATCAAATTGGAAGACATATTAACCTATTCACAGTTTAAAGAAATAATTTTAAAGAAACATAAAGAATTACTGCATTTAGGAATAGAAAAAACTACTCACTGGTTCATAGAGAATTTGTATTATCCCGATTATCAAAAATTAATCCAAAACATTATAAACGAATGTCAAATATGTAACGTCGCAAAAATAGAAAATAGAAATACGAAATTAACCTTTGAATTAACACCCGAAACATTCAATGTTAGAGAAAAATATATAATGGATTTTAATATGATAGATAACTTACAATTCTTATCTTGCATTGACATTCATTCAAAATTCGCTTCATTATTAGAAGTTAAATCCCGAGATTGGTTAGAATCAAAAAGAGCAATAATGAGAATTTTCAATGAAACTGGAAAGCCCATAGAAATCAAAGCAGATAAAGATCCAGCATTCATATGCGCTGCCTTACATAATTGGTTAAAAGAAGAAAACGTTAAAATTAACATTACCTCCAGTAAAAACGGTATTTCGGATATCTAAAGATTCCATCGAACTGTCAATGAGAAACTTAGAATTATAAACAATGAAAATAGTATAGAAGACAAACTAACTAAATTCGAAATAATTCTTTACACATATAATCATAAAATTAAACATAAAACTACAAATTGAACACATGAGGATATTTTCATTCATGCTGAGACACTAGAATACAACACACATGAAAACAAAACAAAACAAATCGAAAAATTTAACCAAAACCGACACGATTATGAGATAGACACTAAATATAGACGAGCTCCTCTGGTAAAATAAAAACTACTAATCATTTAAAGAAAACAGGACAAATTAATCAAATTGACGAAAAACATTTTGAAGAAACTAATAGAGGTAGAAAAGTAACTCATTATAAATCGAAGTTTAAAAAGCGGAAGAAAATTAATAAAAGTAAATATAACAACTAATTTCAGGTCAAATAAGCAAACTACTAGTTATGGCCATCCTACTAACAATCATCAATCCAGCTTTAAATCAAAGTATCGAAATAGAATTGCTAATATTCAATTTTCAACATTTCACAGAATACATCGAAGATATTGAGCTAGGTATGCAACTCACCAGTTTAGGAATATTCAATCCCAAATTACTTAAACATAACTTTCTAAAACATGCAACTTCTGAGAATCTACTAAACACAAAAACTTCCACTTGACTAAAATCCGACACAAATGAAATACTAATTATTTCTAATATTCCACGTAAAATAATAAAAACCAAAATCTTTGAGGTACTCCCATTTCCAGATCAAGATAACAAAGTCTTAACAGAAAATGTAAATGATAGATATTATTTTGAAAATGATGTATTGTTCAATAGGATTACCAAAAGAATCGAAACAAATAGTTGTATAATTGGTATTTTAAATCAAGCTCCAACGGCTTGTAAATTTTCTTAAACGATATAACATAGTTCGATGATCGGTTATTTAAAAAAAATATAATTTTATTTAACAACACGATACTACGGAGTACAGATACAAATCTAGACTAACTTATGCTATGTGTTGAAGTTTGCTAGTTCAATAACTATAAGTTCATTTATCGCTGTTTAAGTTTATATATGAATGCATCGCACATAACTAAAATGTAATATGGTGCATCTCTAATTGCTGTTCCTTTTAAGTTTATTCCTGAATAAACGTTATCCGCATACGCATGTATTCGTTTTCATATTCATATGTGTACGGAATCATTACTTTCTCCACAGATTATCTAACATTGGTTATGGGCCCAGACTCGCAGAAAAGAATTTAAAATGAGTCTGTATAACATTGAAAAGTTAAGTGAAAGTAATTATGATGTATGGTGTTTACAAATGCGAAGTTTGCTCATACATCAGGAGCTGTGAAACCATGTTAGCGTTGCATGCGAGAATAGTGCTAGTACATCAGAAGACGCAGTGATGTGGAATTTGTGTGATGAAAAGGCACTGGCGCTTATAATATTAAAACTTGCACGTTTAAACAGTTAAACTATGTAAAGAGCGCAAAGAGTTCCAAAGAAGCATTAAATTAAGACAAATTCATGTGATCACTGGTCCGCTTCGAAAAGTGTCGTTGTACAAAAAACTGCTAAGTTTAAAGTTGTCGTCAGAAATGAGCATGACGCAATATATCAATTCGTTTTTTGAAATTGTTGATAAACTAACAGAAGTGGTCATCGAACTAAGTGAAGAACTAAAAGTTATTATTTTGCTTTCAAGCTTAGGCGCAGAATATGAGAGTTTTGTCATAGCCATAGAAACAAGGGACGTGCTGCCTGCATTCGACACGCTTAAAATAAAACTGTTAGAAGAATCAAAGAGAATCGAAGATAAGTGTGAGCAGGACTGCAGTCAACAAGCATTTTATGCTGGCGCCAAGAAAAGCGAAACACGATCGAAGCAAGGCGGCAAATTCGATGGACAGTGCTACAAGTGTGGTAAATGCGGGCATAAAGCAAGTAACTGTAAGAAAAACGTGAAAGACAATAATACGAAAAAAATACAATGAAAAGCAAAAAAGTGATGATCGGGACAAGGAGAGAATTTCATATTCAGTTTTTGCTGCAATGAACGAAAACACAGTGTCAAAACGCACTTGGTGTTTGGACAGTGGCGCGACGTCGCATATGTGTTCGTGTCGTTCGTGCCCAAAAAGACAAAATTATGTTGGCAGGAAATAAATACATCGAATCACCGGGTACGGTAATAATAACAAGTAAGAAAGGCTACAGTCGACCGAGCCGACTGTAAAAGAACCCGTACTCATTCTAGGCTATAGTTGTCCGATCCGAACCAAATTTAGAGAGGATAGTTAGATAGGTACCATACACATAATGTGTGAATTTGGCTTCCCTAGCTCTAGTCGTTTTCAAGTTATGGTGATGTGAAAATAGCTTTTTACAATTTGCGGGGGCGGTAAGGGGCGTGGCAAAGATTTGAAATAAACTTGATCTGCTCGCGAAGCAGACGGACATTCATTCCAAATTTGGTGGCTGTAACTCTTGTAGTTTCAAAGATCTAGGTGATCATACAGACGGACGGACAGACGGACAGACAGACAGACGGACAGACGGACATCGCTATATCGTCTCGGCTGTTGATGCTGATCAAGAATATTTATACTTTATGGGGTCGGAAAAGCCTCCTTCTGCCTATTACGCACATTTCGGTTCAGACAAACTTAATAGACCCCTATACTCTTTTTTAGAGTACGTTGTCTAAAAAGTGACCTTAATCAAGTGATTGTAACCCTAAACGAAGGCATAAGTATGATAAATAATTTAGGTAAAGCATTGAACAAAGCCAGAAAAACTGAAATTCTAATGTCTAACTTGATAACTGATAATAACTGATAATGTATTTTTGTTTAACGATTCAAACGCGAATAAACTATTTTCAATGAATGAAAAGCCATTATGTGGCATAATCGTTATGGTCAGCTAAATTATCACAGTCTCAAAGATTTATTTGAAAATGAGCTAGTGCACGGGATGGATGTAAAAAACATATCCGCTGAAATCAATTGCAACACGTGCAATAAATCAAAAATTTGTGCAAAACCGTTTCCCAAAAATTGCAAGAACAATGCCGATGATCTTTTGAATTTAATTCATACAGACGTGTGTGGTCCTATAAATGTTTCCTCAGTCGGCGGTGCAAAATGGCCCGCAGCATGATGGTATATGCTAACGTGGAAGAGCCACTATGCTGAAACAGTTTGGACTGCAGCATATATCCGAAACAGATGCCCATCGCAAGGATTACAGGGTAGCGTAACGCCTTTTGAACTGTGGACTGGTCGTAAGCCGACCGTAAAATATTTTCGTATATTTGGTTCACAACACAAGAAGTTTTGTGCCAAAGGCAAAGAGTATACTTTCGTTGGATATTCAGCAACAGCCAAGGCGTATCGGCTGTATGACAGAGAACCTAAAGAGTGGTAGAGCGCAGAGACGTAAAGTTTGTGGAAAATGAAATCCAAACAAAGCCCGAGATGCCAAGCAGAAGCTATAATTAAATGTGAAGGAGGCACTGTCAGGCAAACATTCGTTTGAGTGGGAGCAATCAATGAAAAGGGAATTTGATGCACTGGGAAAAACAAGACATGGAAGTTAGTAGATGGAGAAGATGGAGAAGTTAGAGAAGGAGTTATACCTGGATCAAATGGACGTATCGAATGCGTATTTAAATAGTGAGCTACTAGAAAGTATTTATATGAGGCAGCCCGATCATTTTGTCAGCAACGTATATTCTCAACGCGTTTTAAAGCTAGAAAAGGCACTATATGGATTAAAACAGTCGAGTAGAGCATGGAACAGCACCTTAGACAGTACTCTAAAGAATATGGGATTCAAGGCAGCAAAGAACGAGCCGTGTCTATATATGAAAATATCAAAGGACTCGTACAATCTGATTGCAGTCTATGTAGACGATCTCATTATTGCTTGCCGTAACAAAATCGATATGAATAATATTAAAACAAATCTTAAGAAATGTTTTAGTATACATGATAATGGTCCATTACATCACTTCTTGGGATTTCCATTCCCAAGAAGTGATGTAATGGACCATCTGAGAGAAAAGGAGATATTTCTGTGTGTCAGAAACAGTACATCACTTGCCTGTTGGAAAAATACAAGTTGAACGTGTGTCGTTCAGTTTTTACGCCCTTGGACCCTGGATTTACAATTTTCTGTACTAACGTGCAATGTGACAAAGTTGCCGTAACGGAGTTTCAATCGCTGATTGGTTCTCTGATGTATTTGGCCATATCGACACGCCCTGCCATATTACATTCCGTAAGTAAGCTGGCACAACGGAATACGAATCCACACACCGAGCATGAGTCAGGCGCAAAACACGTTCTTCGTTACTTGGCGAAGACACTGGAGTTCAAGCTCCATTACTCTAAAACTGGAGTGCCCCTGCATGCGTATGTCGGTGCAGACTGGGCTAATGACAACCTTGACAGGAAATCGTACTCTGGGTAAGCGTTCTATCTTGCAGGTTCAGCTTTTTCTTGGGAGTCAAAGAAGCAATCACTGGTGGCCCTCAGCAGCACAGAAGCCGAATACATTGCACTTTCAACAGCAGCCAAGGAAGCAGTATATCTAAAGCGACTACTTGAAGAAATTTTATACGTTGACCGATCCTCGGCAATCCAAATCAACGGCGATAATTTGAACGCGCATCAAATTGCACTAAACCCTGTTCATCACAAGCGCACTAAGCACATAGACATTAGGTATCACCACATAAGAGAAGTAATCGCTAATAATGAAATATCAGTTAGTTTTGTTTCTACAAATGATAATGATGCTGACATTTATACAAAGAATTTACTGAAAGAAAAGCACAATAAGTTTGCAAAAATGTTAGGCTTAAATCAAGAAACATTGTAAGTAAAATTAAACTTGAGAAGAAGTGTTGAAGTTTGTAAGTCAATAACTATAAGTTCATTTATCGATGTTTATGTTTATATATGAATATATCGCACATAACTAAAATGTAATATGGTGCATCTCTAATTGCTGTTCCTTTTAAGTTCATTCCTGAATAAACGTTATCCGCATACTTACGTATTCGGTTTCATATTCATATGTGTACGGAATCATTACTTTCTCCACAGATTATCTAACACTATGTTCTGAAGACGTTAAGCAAACCTCGGCTTTGAGCTTTTATTGATTGGACTTTAGACTTTTGGAGCTTTTGCCTCTTATGTAAATAAAGGAGGATCTCGATCTTGAGAGATTGAGCTTTAAGAGAATTCTGTCGGCCAGGATTTATGCAACGTCAGCAGTTTCAACCCCAATGGTGGGAAAAACGATTCTGGCGAATTGTTTATGACATTTGATAGATTCGTGGGAAGCCAGAATTGTTATTTTTACCATTTGATTATTTTATAATGTTTGGCTTAAATCTGTGGGAGAAGAATGTGTAATAAAAATGAAAAGTGCGTGCTAGGCGTAATGTATGGGTACATATGTGTCTACATATGTCACTTCCCCATCCTTAAGAAATGAGCCTGTCCTCAGGCGGATAATATTGGGTATAGTGTTGGGTCTGTTACAACTTTTTCGGTTTCATTAGACCCCGTACTCTAAAAAAGAGTATAGGGGTCTATTAAGTTTGTCTGAAGCGAAATGTGCATAACAGACAAAAGGAGGCGTGGCCGACCCCATAAAGTATATATATTTTTGATCAGCATCAACAGCCGAGACGATATAGCAATGTCCGTCTGTCCGTCCGTCTGTATGATCACCTAGATCTTTTAAACTACAAGAGCTAGAGCCACCAAATTTGGAATGAATGTCCGTTTGCTTCGCGAGCAGATCAAGTTTATTTCAAATCTTTGCCACGCCCCTAACCGCCCCCGAAAATTGCAAAAAACAATTTTCACATCACCATAACTTGAAAACTACTAGAGCTAGAGAAACAAAATTCCACATGTATGGTACCAATATAAATATCCTCACCAAGTTTGATCCGGACAATTATAGCCTATAGCTCCCATAGGACAAATCGGTCAAAAATAAAAAATTTGTATGAAGACATGTAATGTTAGTTGGGCGATCGCAACCAAACTCACACAGAATGTGTGTAAAGCATCCTCACCAAATTTGGTCCAAATCGGAGAACAGAAACATATAAAATAAATTAATCAAAAATGCTGAATTTTTTAAAAAATTATTAGTATACACTTGCCTGCAATAAAAGATTTAACTCTACGTTTAGCTACTGCAACTTCAATAAGGAGCGTGGTCTAGGTAGTAGAGATGCGCGAATTATGTATTAAAGCGTTTTTATTAAAGCGAAATACATGTGAGTGATTTGAGTGTAAAAATACAACTGATTTCTTATACAACTATTGGTGCCGATTCAATCTCGGTTGTCGTCTTATTTAGTTCTAGGTGTTTACATTATGCAGCGAGAGCTGCGCCAAAGTGTTTATGTTTACATTTTGTGGTGTGGGCTATGCTGGGCTATTGTACATTCTGTTTACATTTATGTTCAATAGAGTTAAGGGCTATCAACTATTCATTTTACGCCTTTGGCTAA
>JAEIGM010000451.1:0-27274 GCA_018903735.1 Drosophila cardini
TCAAGGCCCGAAATGTGAGGATTCGAAAATAACGTCTAAAATCGTCTAAGACCTCTAGAAACGCCAGAAAATGCAAAAACAAAAAATAAATGAAAAAATTTTAAATTGACGAAATCAAGATTATTTTGATGCAGAGTCGATATAAATGAAAATTATTGAATTAAATGGTATTCCGATTCAAAATCGGTTGAGTTTTGACAGAGATAGCTAAGATCAAGGCCCGAAATGTGAGGATTCGAAAATAACGTCTAAAATCCTCTAAGACCTCTAGAAACGCCAGAAAATGCAAAAACAAAAAATAAATGAAAAAATTTTAAATTGACGAAATCAAGATTATTTTGATGCAGAGTCGATATAAATGAAAATTATTGAATTAAATGGTATTCCGATTCAAAATCGGTTGAGTTTTGACAGAGATAGCTAAGATCAAGGCCCGAAATGTGAGGATTCGAAAATAACGTCTAAAATCCTCTAAGACCTCTAGAAACGCCAGAAAATGCAAAAACAAAAAATTAAATGAAAAAATTTTAAATTGACGAAATCAAGATTATTTTGATGCAGAGTCGATATAAATGAAAATTATTGAATTAAATGGTATTCCGATTCAAAATCGGTTGTGATTCAAAATCGGTTGAGTTTTGACAGAGATAGCTAAGATCAAGGCCCGAAATGTGAGGATTCGAAAATAACGTCTAAAATCCTCTAAGACCTCTAGAAACGCCAGAAAATGCAAAAACAAAAAATAAATGAAAAAATTTTAAATTGACGAAATCAAGATTATTTTGATGCAGAGTCGATATAAATGAAAATTATTGAATTAAATGGTATTCCGATTCAAAATCGGTTGAGTTTTGACAGAGATAGCTAAGATCAAGGCCCGAAATGTGAGGATTCGAAAATAACGTCTAAAATCCTCTAAGACCTCTAGAAACGCCAGAAAATGCAAAAACAATGCAAAAAAAAAATAAATGAAAAAATTTTAAATTGACGAAATCAAGATTATTTTGATGCAGAGTCGATATAAATGAAAATTATTGAATTAAATGGTATTCCGATTCAAAATCGGTTGAGTTTTGACAGAGATAGCTAAGATCAAGGCCCGAAATGTGAGGATTCGAAAATAACGTCTAAAATCCTCTAAGACCTCTAGAAACGCCAGAAAATGCAAAAACAAAAAATTAAATGAAAAAATTTTAAATTGACGAAATCAAGATTATTTTGATGCAGAGTCGATATAAATGAAAATTATTGAATTAAATGGTATTCCGATTCAAAATCGGTTGAGTTTTGACAGAGATAGCTAAGATCAAGGCCCGAAATGTGAGGATTCGAAAATAACGTCTAAAATCCTCTAAGACCTCTAGAAACGCCAGAAAATGCAAAAACAAAAAATTAAATGAAAAAATTTTAAATTGACGAAATCAAGATTATTTTGATGCAGAGTCGATATAAATGAAAATTATTGAATTAAATGGTATTCCGATTCAAAATCGGTTGAGTTTTGACAGAGATAGCTAAGATCAAGGCCTGAAATGTGAGGATTCGAAAATAACGTCTAAAATCCTCTAAGACCTCTAGAAACGCCAGAAAATGCAAAAACAAAAAATAAATGAAAAAATTTTAAATTGACGAAATCAAGATTATTTTGATGCAGAGTCGATATAAATGAAAATTATTGAATTAAATGGTATTCCGATTCAAAATCGGTTGAGTTTTGACAGAGATAGCTAAGATCAAGGCCCGAAATGTGAGGATTCGAAAATAACGTCTAAAATCCTCTAAGACCTCTAGAAACGCCAGAAAATGCAAAAACAAAAAATAAATGAAAAAATTTTAAATTGACGAAATCAAGATTATTTTGATGCAGAGTCGATATAAATGAAAATTATTGAATTAAATGGTATTCCGATTCAAAATCGGTTGAGTTTCGACAGAGATAGCTAAGATCAAGGCCCGAATTGTGAGGATTCGAAAATAACGTCTAAAATCCTCTAAGACCTCTAGAAACGCCAGAAAATGCAAAAACAAAAAATAAATGAAAAAATTTTAAATTGACGAAATCAAGATTATTTTGATGCAGAGTCGATATAAATGAAAATTATTGAATTAAATGGTATTCCGATTCAAAATCGGTTGAGTTTTGACAGAGATAGCTAAGATCAAGGCCCGAAATGTGAGGATTCGAAAATAACGTCTAAAATCCTCTAAGACCTCTAGAAACGCCAGAAAATGCAAAAACAAAAAATAAATGAAAAAATTTTAAATTGACGAAATCAAGATTATTTTGATGCAGAGTCGATATAAATGAAAATTATTGAATTAAATGGTAAATAAATGAAAAAATTTTAAATTGACGAAATCAAGATTATTTTGATGCAGAGTCGATATAAATGAAAATTATTGAATTAAATGGTATTCCGATTCAAAATCGGTTGAGTTTTGACAGAGATAGCTAAAATCAAGGCCTGAAATGTGAGGATTCGAAAATAACGTCTAAAATCCTCTAAGACCTCTAGAAACGCCAGAAAATGCAAAAACAAAAAATAAATGAAAAAATTTTAAATTGACGAAATCAAGATTATTTTGATGCAGAGTCGATATAAATGAAAATTATTGAATTAAATGGTATTCCGATTCAAAATCGGTTGAGTTTTGACAGAGATAGCTAAGATCAAGGCCCGAAATGTGAGGATTCGAAAATAACGTCTAAAATCCTCTAAGACCTCTAGAAACGCCAGAAAATGCAAAAACAAAAAATTAAATGAAAAAATTTTAAATTGACGAAATCAAGATTATTTTGATGCAGAGTCGATATAAATGAAAATTATTGAATTAAATGGTATTCCGATTCAAAATCGGTTGAGTTTTGACAGAGATAGCTAAGATCAAGGCCCGAAATGTGAGGATTCGAAAATAACGTCTAAAATCCTCTAAGACCTCTAGAAACGCCAGAAAATGCAAAAACAAAAAATAAATGAAAAAATTTTAAATTGACGAAATCAAGATTATTTTGATGCAGAGTCGATATAAATGAAAATTATTGAATTAAATGGTATTCCGATTCAAAATCGGTTGAGTTTTGACAGAGATAGCTAAGATCAAGGCCCGAAATGTGAGGATTCGAAAATAACGTCTAAAATCCTCTAAGACCTCTAGAAACGCCAGAAAATGCAAAAACAAAAAATAAATGAAAAAATTTTAAATTGACGAAATCAAGATTATTTTGATGCAGAGTCGATATAAATGAAAATTATTGAATTAAATGGTATTCCGATTCAAAATCGGTTGAGTTTTGACAGAGATAGCTAAGATCAAGGCCCGAAATGTGAGGATTCGAAAATAACGTCTAAAATCCTCTAAGACCTCTAGAAACGCCAGAAAATGCAAAAACAAAAAATAAATGAAAAAATTTTAAATTGACGAAATCAAGATTATTTTGATGCAGAGTCGATATAAATGAAAATTATTGAATTAAATGGTATTCCGATTCAAAATCGGTTGAGTTTTGACAGAGATAGCTAAGATCAAGGCCCGAAATGTGAGGATTCGAAAATAACGTCTAAAATCCTCTAAGACCTCTAGAAACGCCAGAAAATGCAAAAACAAAAAATAAATGAAAAAATTTTAAATTGACGAAATCAGATTATTTTGATGCAGAGTCGATATAAATGAAATTATTGAATTTGTAAATAAATGAAAAAATTTTAAATTGACGAAATCAAGATTATTTTGATGCAGAGTCGATATAAATGAAAATTATTGAATTAAATGGTATTCCGATTCAAAATCGGTTGAGTTTTGACAGAGATAGCTAAGATCAAGGCCCGAAATGTGAGGATTCGAAAATAACGTCTAAAATCCTCTAAGACCTCTAGAAACGCCAGAAAATGCAAAAACAAAAAATAAATGAAAAAATTTTAAATTGACGAAATCAAGATTATTTTGATGCAGAGTCGATATAAATGAAAATTATTGAATTAAATGGTATTCCGATTCAAAATCGGTTGAGTTTTGACAGAGATAGCTAAGATCAAGGCCCGAAATGTGAGGATTCGAAAATAACGTCTAAAATCCTCTAAGACCTCTAGAAACGCCAGAAAATGCAAAAACAAAAAATTAAATGAAAAAATTTTAAATTGACGAAATCAAGATTATTTTGATGCAGAGTCGATATAAATGAAAATTATTGAATTAAATGGTATTCCGATTCAAAATCGGTTGAGTTTTGACAGAGATAGCTAAGATCAAGGCCCGAAATGTGAGGATTCGAAAATAACGTCTAAAATCCTCTAAGACCTCTAGAAACGCCAGAAAATGCAAAAACAAAAAATAAATGAAAAAATTTTAAATTGACGAAATCAAGATTATTTTGATGCAGAGTCGATATAAATGAAAATTATTGAATTAAATGGTATTCCGATTCAAAATCGGTTGAGTTTTGACAGAGATAGCTAAGATCAAGGCCCGAAATGTGAGGATTCGAAAATAACGTCTAAAATCCTCTAAGACCTCTAGAAACGCCAGAAAATGCAAAAACAAAAAATAAATGAAAAAATTTTAAATTGACGAAATCAAGTTATTTTGATGCAGAGTCGATATAAATGAAAATTATTAATTTTAAATAAATGAAAAAATTTTAAATTGACGAAATCAAGATTATTTTGATGCAGAGTCGATATAAATGAAAATTATTGAATTAAATGGTATTCCGATTCAAAATCGGTTGAGTTTTGACAGAGATAGCTAAAATCAAGGCCCGAAATGTGAGGATTCGAAAATAACGTCTAAAATCCTCTAAGACCTCTAGAAACGCCAGAAAATGCAAAAACAAAAAATAAATGAAAAAATTTTAAATTGACGAAATCAAGATTATTTTGATGCAGAGTCGATATAAATGAAAATTATTGAATTAAATGGTATTCCGATTCAAAATCGGTTGAGTTTTGACAGAGATAGCTAAGATCAAGGCCCGAAATGTGAGGATTCGAAAATAACGTCTAAAATCCTCTAAGACCTCTAGAAACGCCAGAAAATGCAAAAACAAAAAAATTAAATGAAAAAATTTTAAATTGACGAAATCAAGATTATTTTGATGCAGAGTCGATATAAATGAAAATTATTGAATTAAATGGTATTCCGATTCAAAATCGGTTGAGTTTTGACAGAGATAGCTAAGATCAAGGCCCGAAATGTGAGGATTCGAAAATAACGTCTAAAATCCTCTAAGACCTCTAGAAACGCCAGAAAATGCAAAAACAAAAAATAAATGAAAAAATTTTAAATTGACGAAATCAAGATTATTTTGATGCAGAGTCGATATAAATGAAAATTATTGAATTAAATGGTATTCCGATTCAAAATCGGTTGAGTTTTGACAGAGATAGCTAAGATCAAGGCCTGAAATGTGAGGATTCGAAAATAACGTCTAAAATCCTCTAAGACCTCTAGAAACGCCAGAAAATGCAAAAACAAAAAATAAATGAAAAAATTTTAAATTGACGAAATCAAGATTATTTTGATGCAGAGTCGATATAAATGAAAATTATTGAATTAAATGGTATTCCGATTCAAAATCGGTTGAGTTTTGACAGAGATAGCTAAGATCAAGGCCCGAAATGTGAGGATTCGAAAATAACGTCTAAAATCCTCTAAGACCTCTAGAAACGCCAGAAAATGCAAAAACAAAAAATAAATGAAAAAATTTTAAATTGACGAAATCAAGATTATTTTGATGCAGAGTCGATATAAATGAAAATTATTGAATTAAATGGTATTCCGATTCAAAATCGGTTGAGTTTTGACAGAGATAGCTAAGATCAAGGCCCGAAATGTGAGGATTCGAAAATAACGTCTAAAATCCTCTAAGACCTCTAGAAACGCCAGAAAATGCAAAAACAAAAAATAAATGAAAAAATTTTAAATTGACGAAATCAAGATTATTTTGATGCAGAGTCGATATAAATGAAAATTATTGAATTAAATGGTATTCCGATTCAAAATCGGTTGAGTTTTGACAGAGATAGCTAAGATCAAGGCCCGAAATGTGAGGATTCGAAAATAACGTCTAAAATCCTCTAAGACCTCTAGAAACGCCAGAAAATGCAAAAACAAAAAATAAATGAAAAAATTTTAAATTGACGAAATCAAGATTATTTTGATGCAGAGTCGATATAAATGAAAATTATTGAATTAAATGGTATTCCGATTCAAAATCGGTTGAGTTTTGACAGAGATAGCTAAGATCAAGGCCCGAAATGTGAGGATTCGAAAATAACGTCTAAAATCCTCTAAGACCTCTAGAAACGCCAGAAAATGCAAAAACAAAAAATAAATGAAAAAATTTTAAATTGACGAAATCAAGATTATTTTGATGCAGAGTCGATATAAATGAAAATTATTGAATTAAATGGTATTCCGATTCAAAATCGGTTGAGTTTTGACAGAGATAGCTAAGATCAAGGCCCGAAATGTGAGGATTCGAAAATAACGTCTAAAATCCTCTAAGACCTCTAGAAACGCCAGAAAATGCAAAAACAAAAAATAAATGAAAAAATTTTAAATTGACGAAATCAAGATTATTTTGATGCAGAGTCGATATAAATGAAAATTATTGAATTAAATGGTATTCCGATTCAAAATCGGTTGAGTTTTGACAGAGATAGCTAAGATCAAGGCCCGAAATGTGAGGATTCGAAAATAACGTCTAAAATCCTCTAAGACCTCTAGAAACGCCAGAAAATGCAAAAACAAAAAATAAATGAAAAAATTTTAAATTGACGAAATCAAGATTATTTTGATGCAGAGTCGATATAAATGAAAATTATTGAATTAAATGGTATTCCGATTCAAAATCGGTTGAGTTTTGACAGAGATAGCTAAGATCAAGGCCCGAAATGTGAGGATTCGAAAATAACGTCTAAAATCCTCTAAGACCTCTAGAAACGCCAGAAAATGCAAAAACAAAAAATAAATGAAAAAATTTTAAATTGACGAAATCAAGATTATTTTGATGCAGAGTCGATATAAATGAAAATTATTGAATTAAATGGTATTCCGATTCAAAATCGGTTGAGTTTTGACAGAGATAGCTAAGATCAAGGCCCGAAATGTGAGGATTCGAAAATAACGTCTAAAATCCTCTAAGACCTCTAGAAACGCCAGAAAATGCAAAAACAAAAAATAAATGAAAAAATTTTAAATTGACGAAATCAAGATTATTTTGATGCAGAGTCGATATAAATGAAAATTATTGAATTAAATGGTATTCTGATTCAAAATCGGTTGAGTTTTGACAGAGATAGCTAAGATCAAGGCCCGAAATGTGAGGATTCGAAAATAACGTCTAAAATCCTCTAAGACCTCTAGAAACGCCAGAAAATGCAAAAACAAAAAATTAAATGAAAAAATTTTAAATTGACGAAATCAAGATTATTTTGATGCAGAGTCGATATAAATGAAAATTATTGAATTAAATGGTATTCCGATTCAAAATCGGTTGAGTTTTGACAGAGATAGCTAAGATCAAGGCCCGAAATGTGAGGATTCGAAAATAACGTCTAAAATCCTCTAAGACCTCTAGAAACGCCAGAAAATGCAAAAACAAAAAATAAATGAAAAAATTTTAAATTGACGAAATCAAGATTATTTTGATGCAGAGTCGATATAAATGAAAATTATTGAATTAAATGGTATTCCGATTCAAAATCGGTTGAGTTTTGACAGAGATAGCTAAGATCAAGGCCCGAAATGTGAGGATTCGAAAATAACGTCTAAAATCCTCTAAGACCTCTAGAAACGCCAGAAAATGCAAAAACAAAAAATAAATAAAAAAATTTTAAATTGACGAAATCAAGATTATTTTGATGCAGAGTCGATATAAATGAAAATTATTGAATTAAATGGTATTCTGATTCAATATCGGTTGAGTTTTGACAGAGATAGCTAAGATCAAGGCCCGAAATGTGAGGATTCGAAAATAACGTCTAAAATCGTCTAAGACCTCTAGAAACGCCAGAAAATGCAAAAACAAAAAATAAATGAAAAAAATTTTAAATTGACGAAATCAAGATTATTTTGATGCAGAGTCGATATAAATGAAAATTATTGAATTAAATGGTATTCCGATTCAAAATCGGTTGAGTTTTGACAGAGATAGCTAAGATCAAGGCCTGAAATGTGAGGATTCGAAAATAACGTCTAAAATCCTCTAAGACCTCTAGAAACGCCAGAAAATGCAAAAACAAAAAATAAATGAAAAAATTTTAAATTGACGAAATCAAGATTATTTTGATGCAGAGTCGATATAAATGAAAATTATTGAATTAAATGGTATTCCGATTCAAAATCGGTTGAGTTTTGACAGAGATAGCTAAGATCAAGGCCCGAAATGTGAGGATTCGAAAATAACGTCTAAAATCCTCTAAGACCTCTAGAAACGCCAGAAAATGCAAAAACAAAAAATAAATGAAAAAATTTTAAATTGACGAAATCAAGATTATTTTGATGCAGAGTCGATATAAATGAAAATTATTGAATTAAATGGTATTCCGATTCAAAATCGGTTGAGTTTTGACAGAGATAGCTAAGATCAAGGCCCGAAATGTGAGGATTCGAAAATAACGTCTAAAATCCTCTAAGACCTCTAGAAACGCCAGAAAATGCAAAAACAAAAAATAAATGAAAAAATTTTAAATTGACGAAATCAAGATTATTTTGATGCAGAGTCGATATAAATGAAAATTATTGAATTAAATGGTATTCCGATTCAAAATCGGTTGAGTTTTGACAGAGATAGCTAAGATCAAGGCCCGAAATGTGAGGATTCGAAAATAACGTCTAAAATCCTCTAAGACCTCTAGAAACGCCAGAAAATGCAAAAACAAAAAATAAATGAAAAAATTTTAAATTGACGAAATCAAGATTATTTTGATGCAGAGTCGATATAAATGAAAATTATTGAATTAAATGGTATTCCGATTCAAAATCGGTTGAGTTTTGACAGAGATAGCTAAGATCAAGGCCCGAAATGTGAGGATTCGAAAATAACGTCTAAAATCCTCTAAGACCTCTAGAAACGCCAGAAAATGCAAAAACAAAAAATAAATGAAAAAATTTTAAATTGACGAAATCAAGATTATTTTGATGCAGAGTCGATATAAATGAAAATTATTGAATTAAATGGTATTCCGATTCAAAATCGGTTGAGTTTTGACAGAGATAGCTAAGATCAAGGCCCGAAATGTGAGGATTCGAAAATAACGTCTAAAATCCTCTAAGACCTCTAGAAACGCCAGAAAATGCAAAAACAAAAAATAAATGAAAAAATTTTAAATTGACGAAATCAAGATTATTTTGATGCAGAGTCGATATAAATGAAAATTATTGAATTAAATGGTATTCCGATTCAAAATCGGTTGAGTTTTGACAGAGATAGCTAAGATCAAGGCCCGAAATGTGAGGATTCGAAAATAACGTCTAAAATCCTCTAAGACCTCTAGAAACGCCAGAAAATGCAAAAACAAAAAATAAATGAAAAAATTTTAAATTGACGAAATCAAGATTATTTTGATGCAGAGTCGATATAAATGAAAATTATTGAATTAAATGGTATTCCGATTCAAAATCGGTTGAGTTTTGACAGAGATAGCTAAGATCAAGGCCCGAAATGTGAGGATTCGAAAATAACGTCTAAAATCCTCTAAGACCTCTAGAAACGCCAGAAAATGCAAAAACAAAAAATAAATGAAAAAATTTTAAATTGACGAAATCAAGATTATTTTGATGCAGAGTCGATATAAATGAAAATTATTGAATTAAATGGTATTCCGATTCAAAATCGGTTGAGTTTTGACAGAGATAGCTAAGATCAAGGCCCGAAATGTGAGGATTCGAAAATAACGTCTAAAATCCTCTAAGACCTCTAGAAACGCCAGAAAATGCAAAAACAAAAAATAAATGAAAAAATTTTAAATTGACGAAATCAAGATTATTTTGATGCAGAGTCGATATAAATGAAAATTATTGAATTAAATGGTATTCTGATTCAAAATCGGTTGAGTTTTGACAGAGATAGCTAAGATCAAGGCCCGAAATGTGAGGATTCGAAAATAACGTCTAAAATCCTCTAAGACCTCTAGAAACGCCAGAAAATGCAAAAACAAAAAATAAATGAAAAAATTTTAAATTGACGAAATCAAGATTATTTTGATGCAGAGTCGATATAAATGAAAATTATTGAATTAAATGGTATTCCGATTCAAAATCGGTTGAGTTTTGACAGAGATAGCTAAGATCAAGGCCCGAAATGTGAGGATTCGAAAATAACGTCTAAAATCCTCTAAGACCTCTAGAAACGCCAGAAAATGCAAAAACAAAAAATAAATGAAAAAATTTTAAATTGACGAAATCAAGATTATTTTGATGCAGAGTCGATATAAATGAAAATTATTGAATTAAATGGTATTCTGATTCAAAATCGGTTGAGTTTTGACAGAGATAGCTAAGATCAAGGCCCGAAATGTGAGGATTCGAAAATAACGTCTAAAATCCTCTAAGACCTCTAGAAACGCCAGAAAATGCAAAAACAAAAAATTAAATAAAAAAATTTTAAATTGACGAAATCAAGATTATTTTGATGCAGAGTCGATATAAATGAAAATTATTGAATTAAATGGAATTCTGATTCAATATCGGTTGAGTTTTGACAGAGATAGCTAAGATCAAGGCCCGAAATGTGAGGATTCGAAAATAACGTCTAAAATCGTCTAAGACCTCTAGAAACGCCAGAAAATGCAAAAACAAAAAATAAATGAAAAAATTTTAAATTGACGAAATCAAGATTATTTTGATGCAGAGTCGATATAAATGAAAATTATTGAATTAAATGGTATTCCGATTCAAAATCGGTTGAGTTTTGACAGAGATAGCTAAGATCAAGGCCTGAAATGTGAGGATTCGAAAATAACGTCTAAAATCCTCTAAGACCTCTAGAAACGCCAGAAAATGCAAAAACAAAAAATAAATGAAAAAATTTTAAATTGACGAAATCAAGATTATTTTGATGCAGAGTCGATATAAATGAAAATTATTGAATTAAATGGTATTCCGATTCAAAATCGGTTGAGTTTTGACAGAGATAGCTAAGATCAAGGCCCGAAATGTGAGGATTCGAAAATAACGTCTAAAATCCTCTAAGACCTCTAGAAACGCCAGAAAATGCAAAAACAAAAAATAAATGAAAAAATTTTAAATTGACGAAATCAAGATTATTTTGATGCAGAGTCGATATAAATGAAAATTATTGAATTAAATGGTATTCTGATTCAAAATCGGTTGAGTTTTGACAGAGATAGCTAAGATCAAGGCCCGAAATGTGAGGATTCGAAAATAACGTCTAAAATCCTCTAAGACCTCTAGAAACGCCAGAAAATGCAAAAACAAAAAATAAATGAAAAAAATTTTAAATTGACGAAATCAAGATTATTTTGATGCAGAGTCGATATAAATGAAAATTATTGAATTAAATGGTATTCCGATTCAAAATCGGTTGAGTTTTGACAGAGATAGCTAAGATCAAGGCCCGAAATGTGAGGATTCGAAAATAACGTCTAAAATCCTCTAAGACCTCTAGAAACGCCAGAAAATGCAAAAACAAAAAATAAATGAAAAAATTTTAAATTGACGAAATCAAGATTATTTTGATGCAGAGTCGATATAAATGAAAATTATTGAATTAAATGGTATTCCGATTCAAAATCGGTTGAGTTTTGACAGAGATAGCTAAGATCAAGGCCCGAAATGTGAGGATTCGAAAATAACGTCTAAAATCCTCTAAGACCTCTAGAAACGCCAGAAAATGCAAAAACAAAAAATAAATGAAAAAAATTTTAAATTGACGAAATCAAGATTATTTTGATGCAGAGTCGATATAAATGAAAATTATTGAATTAAATGGTATTCTGATTCAAAATCGGTTGAGTTTTGACAGAGATAGCTAAGATCAAGGCCCGAAATGTGAGGATTCGAAAATAACGTCTAAAATCCTCTAAGACCTCTAGAAACGCCAGAAAATGCAAAAACAAAAAATAAATGAAAAAATTTTAAATTGACGAAATCAAGATTATTTTGATGCAGAGTCGATATAATGAAAATTATTGAATTAAATTTTAATTGACGAAATCAAGTTATTTTGATGCAGAGTCGATATAAATGAAAATTATTGAATTAAATGGTATTCCGATTCAAAATCGGTTGAGTTTTGACAGAGATAGCTAAGATCAAGGCCCGAAATGTGAGGATTCGAAAATAACGTCTAAAATCCTCTAAGACCTCTAGAAACGCCAGAAAATGCAAAAACAAAAAATAAATGAAAAAATTTTAAATTGACGAAATCAAGATTATTTTGATGCAGAGTCGATATAAATGAAAATTATTGAATTAAATGGTATTCCGATTCAAAATCGGTTGAGTTTTGACAGAGATAGCTAAGATCAAGGCCCGAAATGTGAGGATTCGAAAATAACCTTGTCTAAAATCCTCTAAGACCTCTAGAAACGCCAGAAAATGCAAAAACAAAAAATAAATGAAAAAATTTTAAATTGACGAAATCAAGATTATTTTGATGCAGAGTCGATATAAATGAAAATTATTGAATTAAATGGTATTCCGATTCAAAATCGGTTGAGTTTTGACAGAGATAGCTAAGATCAAGGCCCGAAATGTGAGGATTCGAAAATAACGTCTAAAATCCTCTAAGACCTCTAGAAACGCCAGAAAATGCAAAAACAAAAAATAAATGAAATAAAAATTTTAAATTGACGAAATCAAGATTATTTTGATGCAGAGTCGATATAAATGAAAATTATTGAATTAAATGGTATTCCGATTCAAAATCGGTTGAGTTTTGACAGAGATAGCTAAGATCAAGGCCCGAAATGTGAGGATTCGAAAATAACGTCTAAAATCCTCTAAGACCTCTAGAAACGCCAGAAAATGCAAAAACAAAAAATAAATGAAAAAATTTTAAATTGACGAAATCAAGATTATTTTGATGCAGAGTCGATATAAATGAAAATTATTGAATTAAATGGTATTCCGATTCAAAATCGGTTGAGTTTTGACAGAGATAGCTAAGATCAAGGCCCGAAATGTGAGGATTCGAAAATAACGTCTAAAATCCTCTAAGACCTCTAGAAACGCCAGAAAATGCAAAAACAAAAAATAAATGAAAAAATTTTAAATTGACGAAATCAAGATTATTTTGATGCAGAGTCGATATAAATGAAAATTATTGAATTAAATGGTATTCCGATTCAAAATCGGTTGAGTTTTGACAGAGATAGCTAAGATCAAGGCCCTGAAATGTGAGGATTCGAAAATAACGTCTAAAATCCTCTAAGACCTCTAGAAACGCCAGAAAATGCAAAAACAAAAAATAAATGAAAAAATTTTAAATTGACGAAATCAAGATTATTTTGATGCAGAGTCGATATAAATGAAAATTATTGAATTAAATGGTATTCCGATTCAAAATCGGTTGAGTTTTGACAGAGATAGCTAAGATCAAGGCCCGAAATGTGAGGATTCGAAAATAACGTCTAAAATCCTCTAAGACCTCTAGAAACGCCAGAAAATGCAAAAACAAAAAATAAATGAAAAAATTTTAAATTGACGAAATCAAGATTATTTTGATGCAGAGTCGATATAAATGAAAATTATTGAATTAAATGGTATTCCGATTCAAAATCGGTTGAGTTTTGACAGAGATAGCTAAGATCAAGGCCCGAAATGTGAGGATTCGAAAATAACGTCTAAAATCCTCTAAGACCTCTAGAAACGCCAGAAAATGCAAAAACAAAAAATAAATGAAAAAATTTTAAATTGACGAAATCAAGATTATTTTGATGCAGAGTCGATATAAATGAAAATTATTGAATTAAATGGTATTCCGATTCAAAATCGGTTGAGTTTTGACAGAGATAGCTAAGATCAAGGCCCGAAATGTGAGGATTCGAAAATAACGTCTAAAATCCTCTAAGACCTCTAGAAACGCCAGAAAATGCAAAAACAAAAAATAAATGAAAAAATTTTAAATTGACGAAATCAAGATTATTTTGATGCAGAGTCGATATAAATGAAAATTATTGAATTAAATGGTATTCCGATTCAAAATCGGTTGAGTTTTGACAGAGATAGCTAAGATCAAGGCCCGAAATGTGAGGATTCGAAAATAACGTCTAAAATCCTCTAAGACCTCTAGAAACGCCAGAAAATGCAAAAACAAAAAATAAATGAAAAAATTTTAAATTGACGAAATCAAGATTATTTTGATGCAGAGTCGATATAAATGAAAATTATTGAATTAAATGGTATTCCGATTCAAAATCGGTTGAGTTTTGACAGAGATAGCTAAGATCAAGGCCCGAAATGTGAGGATTCGAAAATAACGTCTAAAATCCTCTAAGACCTCTAGAAACGCCAGAAAATGCAAAAACAAAAAATAAATGAAAAAAATTTTAAATTGACGAAATCAAGATTATTTTGATGCAGAGTCGATATAAATGAAAATTATTGAATTAAATGGTATTCCGATTCAAAATCGGTTGAGTTTTGACAGAGATAGCTAAGATCAAGGCCCGAAATGTGAGGATTCGAAAATAACGTCTAAAATCCTCTAAGACCTCTAGAAACGCCAGAAAATGCAAAAACAAAAAATAAATGAAAAAATTTTAAATTGACGAAATCAAGATTATTTTGATGCAGAGTCGATATAAATGAAAATTATTGAATTAAATGGTATTCCGATTCAAAATCGGTTGAGTTTTGACAGAGATAGCTAAGATCAAGGCCCGAAATGTGAGGATTCGAAAATAACGTCTAAAATCCTCTAAGACCTCTAGAAACGCCAGAAAATGCAAAAACAAAAAATAAATGAAAAAATTTTAAATTGACGAAATCAAGATTATTTTGATGCAGAGTCGATATAAATGAAAATTATTGAATTAAATGGTATTCCGATTCAAAATCGGTTGAGTTTTGACAGAGATAGCTAAGATCAAGGCCCGAAATGTGAGGATTCGAAAATAACGTCTAAAATCCTCTAAGACCTCTAGAAACGCCAGAAAATGCAAAAACAAAAAATAAATGAAAAAATTTTAAATTGACGAAATCAAGATTATTTTGATGCAGAGTCGATATAAATGAAAATTATTGAATTAAATGGTATTCCGATTCAAAATCGGTTGAGTTTTGACAGAGATAGCTAAGATCAAGGCCCGAAATGTGAGGATTCGAAAATAACGTCTAAAATCCTCTAAGACCTCTAGAAACGCCAGAAAATGCAAAAACAAAAAATAAATGAAAAAATTTTAAATTGACGAAATCAAGATTATTTTGATGCAGAGTCGATATAAATGAAAATTATTGAATTAAATGGTATTCCGATTCAAAATCGGTTGAGTTTTGACAGAGATAGCTAAGATCAAGGCCCGAAATGTGAGGATTCGAAAATAACGTCTAAAATCCTCTAAGACCTCTAGAAACGCCAGAAAATGCAAAAACAAAAAATAAATGAAAAAATTTTAAATTGACGAAATCAAGATTATTTTGATGCAGAGTCGATATAAATGAAAATTATTGAATTAAATGGTATTCCGATTCAAAATCGGTTGAGTTTTGACAGAGATAGCTAAGATCAAGGCCCTGAAATGTGAGGATTCGAAAATAACGTCTAAAATCCTCTAAGACCTCTAGAAACGCCAGAAAATGCAAAAACAAAAAATAAATGAAAAAATTTTAAATTGACGAAATCAAGATTATTTTGATGCAGAGTCGATATAAATGAAAATTATTGAATTAAATGGTATTCCGATTCAAAATCGGTTGAGTTTTGACAGAGATAGCTAAGATCAAGGCCCGAAATGTGAGGATTCGAAAATAACGTCTAAAATCCTCTAAGACCTCTAGAAACGCCAGAAAATGCAAAAACAAAAAATAAATGAAAAAATTTTAAATTGACGAAATCAAGATTATTTTGATGCAGAGTCGATATAAATGAAAATTATTGAATTAAATGGTATTCCGATTCAAAATCGGTTGAGTTTTGACAGAGATAGCTAAGATCAAGGCCCGAAATGTGAGGATTCGAAAATAACGTCTAAAATCCTCTAAGACCTCTAGAAACGCCAGAAAATGCAAAAAACAAAAAATAAATGAAAAAATTTTAAATTGACGAAATCAAGATTATTTTGATGCAGAGTCGATATAAATGAAAATTATTGAATTAAATGGTATTCCGATTCAAAATCGGTTGAGTTTTGACAGAGATAGCTAAGATCAAGGCCCGAAATGTGAGGATTCGAAAATAACGTCTAAAATCCTCTAAGACCTCTAGAAACGCCAGAAAATGCAAAAACAAAAAATAAATGAAAAAATTTTAAATTGACGAAATCAAGATTATTTTGATGCAGAGTCGATATAAATGAAAATTATTGAATTAAATGGTATTCCGATTCAAAATCGGTTGAGTTTTGACAGAGATAGCTAAGATCAAGGCCCGAAATGTGAGGATTCGAAAATAACGTCTAAAATCCTCTAAGACCTCTAGAAACGCCAGAAAATGCAAAAACAAAAAATAAATGAAAAAATTTTAAATTGACGAAATCAAGATTATTTTGATGCAGACTCGATATAAATGAAAATTATTGAATTAAATGGTATTCTGATTCAAAATCGGTTGAGTTTTGACAGAGATAGCTAAGATCAAGGCCCGAAATGTGAGGATTCGAAAATAACGTCTAAAATCCTCTAAGACTTCTAGAAACGCCAGAAAATGCAAAAACAAAAAATTAAATGAAAAAATTTTAAATTGACGAAATCAAGATTATTTTGATGCAGAGTCGATATAAATGAAAATTATTGAATTAAATGGAATTCTGATTCAATATCGGTTGAGTTTTGACAGAGATAGCTAAGATCAAGGCCCGAAATGTGAGGATTCGAAAATAACGTCTAAAATCGTCTAAGACCTCTAGAAACGCCAGAAAATGCAAAAACAAAAAATAAATGAAAAAATTTTAAATTGACGAAATCAAGATTATTTTGATGCAGAGTCGATATAAATGAAAATTATTGAATTAAATGGTATTCCGATTCAAAATCGGTTGAGTTTTGACAGAGATAGCCAAGATCAAGGCCCGAAATGTGAGGATTCGAAAATAACGTCTAAAATCATCTAAGACCTCTAGAAACGCCAGAAAATGCAAAAACAAAAAATAAATGAAAAAAATTTTAAATTGACGAAATCAAGATTATTTTGATGCAGACTCGATATAAATGAAAATTATTGAATTAAATGGTATTCTGATTCAAAATCGGTTGAGTTTTGACAGAGATAGCTAAGATCAAGGCCCGAAATGTGAGGATTCGAAAATAACGTCTAAAATCCTCTAAGACTTCTAGAAACGCCAGAAAATGCAAAAACAAAAAAATAAATGAAAAAAATTTTAAATTGACGAAATCAAGATTATTTTGATGCAGAGTCGATATAAATGAAAATTATTGAATTAAATGGAATTCTGATTCAAAAACCGGGTGGTTTTTTTGAAAGTAAAGATTCAAAACCGGTTGGGTTTTGGCCGGGGAAGCTAAGATCAAGGCCCGAAATGTGAGGATTCGAAAATAACGTCTAAAATCCTCTAAGACCCCTAGAAACGCCAGAAAATGCCAAAACAAAATAAATGAAAAAATTTTAAATTGACGAAATCGAAGATTATTTTGATGCAGAGTCGATATAAATGAAAATTATTGAATTAAATGGTACTCGATTCAAAAATCGGTTGAGTTTCTGACAGAGATAGCTAAGATCAAGGCCCGGAAATGTGAGGATTCGAAAATAACGTCTAAAATCCTCTTCTAAGACCTCTAGAAACGCCAGAAAATGCAAAAACAAAAAAATAAATGAAACATTTTTTAAATTGACGAAATCAAGATTATTTTGATGCAGAGTCGATATAAATGAAAATTATTGAATTAAATGGTATTCCGATTCAAAATCGGTTGAGTTTTGACAGAGATAGCTAAAATCGAGGTCTGAATTGTGAGGGGATTCGAAAAATAACGTCTAAAAATCCTCTAAGACCTCTAGAAACGCCAGAAAATGCAAAAACAAAAAAATAAATGAAAAATTTTAAATTGGACGAAATCAAGATTATTTTGATGCAGAGTCGATATAAATGAAAATTATTGAATTAAATGGTATTCCGATTCAAAATCGGTTGAGTTTTGACAGAGATAGCTAAGATCAAGGCCCGAAATGTGAGGATTCGAAAATAACGTCTAAAATCCTCTAAGACCTCTAGAAACGCCAGAAAATGCAAAAACAAAAAATAAATGAAAAAATTTTAAATTGACGAAATCAAGATTATTTTGATGCAGAGTCGATATAAATGAAAATTATTGAATTAAATGGTATTCCGATTCAAAATCGGTTGAGTTTTGACAGAGACAGCTAAGATCAAGGCCCGAAATGTGAGGATTCGAAAATAACGTCTAAAATCCTCTAAGACTCTCTAGAAACGCCAGAAAATGCAAAAACAAAAATTAAATGAAAAAATTTTAAATTGACGAAATCAAGATTATTTTGATGCAGAGTCGATATAAATGAAAATTATTGAATTAAATGGTATTCCGATTCAAAATCGGTTGAGTTTTGACAGAGATAGCTAAGATCAAGGCCCGAAATGTGAGGATTCGAAAATAATGTCTAAAATCCTCTAAGACCTCTAGAAACGCCAGAAAATGCAAAAACAAAAAATAAATGAAAAATTTTAAATTGACGAAATCAAGATTATTTTGATGCAGAGTCGATATAAATGAAAATTATTGAATTAAATGGTATTCCGATTCAAAATCGGTTGAGTTTTGACAGAGATAGCTAAGATCATGGCCCTGAAATGTGAGGATTCGAAAATAACGTCTAAAATCCTCTAAGACCTCTAGAAACGCCAGAAAATGCAAAAACAAAAAATAAATGAAAAAAATTTTAAATTGACGAAATCAAGATTATTTTGATGCAGAGTCGATATAAATGAAAATTATTGAATTAAATGGTATTCCGATTCAAAATCGGTTGAGTTTTGACAGAGATAGCTAAGATCAAGGCCCGAAATGTGAGGATTCGAAAATAACGTCTAAAATCGTCTAAGACCTCTAGAAACGCCAGAAAATGCAAAAACAAAAAATAAATGAAAAAAATTTTAAATTGACGAAATCAAGATTATTTTGATGCAGAGTCGATATAAATGAAAATTATTGAATTAAATGGTATTCCGATTCAAAATCGGTTGAGTTTTGACAGAGATAGCTAAGATCAAGGCCCGAAATGTGAGGATTCGAAAATAACGTCTAAAATCGTCTAAGACCTCTAGAAACGCCAGAAAATGCAAAAACAAAAAATAAATGAAAAAAATTTTAAATTGACGAAATCAAGATTATTTTGATGCAGAGTCGATATAAATGAAAATTATTGAATTAAATGGTATTCCGATTCAAAATCGGTTGAGTTTTGACAGAGATAGCTAAGATCAAGGCCTGAAATGTGAGGATTCGAAAATAACGTCTAAAATCCTCTAAGACCTCTAGAAACGCCAGAAAATGCAAAAAACAAAAAATAAATGAAAAAAAATTTTAAATTGGACGAAATCAAGATTATTTTGATGCAGAGTCGATATAAATGAAAAATTATTGAATTAAACGGTATTCCGATTCAAAATCGGTTGAGTTTTGACAGAGATAGCTAAGATCAAGGCCCGAAATGTGAGGATTCGAAAAATAAGGCTAAAAAATCGTAAATATCTAAGACCAACCTCTAGAAAACACGCCAGAAAATGCAAAACAAAAAATAAATGAAAAATTTTAAATTGACGAAATCAAGATTATTTTGATGCAGAGTCGATATTAATGAAAATTATTGAATTAAATGGTATTCCGATTCAAAAATCGGTTGAGTTTGACAGAGATAGCTAAGATCAAGGCCCGAAATGTGAGGATTCGAAATTAGGGGCGAAAAATAACGTCTAAAATCCTCTAAGACCTCTAGAAACGCCAGAAAATGCAAAAACAAAAAATAAATGAAAAATTTTAAATTGACGAAATCAAGATTATTTTGATGCAGAGTCGATATAAATGAAAAATTATTGAATTAAATGGTATTCCGATTCAAAATCGGTTGAGTTTTGACAGAGATAGCTAAGATCAAGGCCCTGAAATGTGAGGATTCGAAAATAACGTCTAAAATCGTCTAAGACCTCTAGAAACGCCAGAAAATGCAAAAACAAAAAAATAAATGAAAAATTTTAAATTGACGAAATCAAGATTATTTTGATGCAGAGTCGATATAAATGAAAATTATTGAATTAAATGGTATTCCGATTCAAAATCGGTTGAGTTTTGACAGAGATAGCTAAGATCAAGGCCTGAAATGTGAGGATTCGAAAATAACGTCTAAAATCCTCTAAGACCTCTAGAAACGCCAGAAAATGCAAAAACAAAAAAATAAATGAAAAAAATTTTAAATTGACGAAATCAAGATTATTTTGATGCAGAGTCGATATAAATGAAAATTATTGAATTAAATGGTATTCCGATTCAAAATCGGTTGAGTTTTGACAGAGATAGCTAAGATCAAGGCCCGAAATGTGAGGATTCGAAAATAACGTCTAAAAATCCTCTAAGACCTCTAGAAACGCCAGAAAATGCAAAAAACAAAAAAATAAATGAAAAAATTTTAAATTGACGAAATCAAGATTATTTTGATGCAGAGTCGATATAAATGAAAATTATTGAATTAAATGGTATTCTGATTCAAAATCGGTTGAGTTTTGACAGAGATAGCTAAGATCAAGGCCCGAAATGTGAGGATTCGAAAATAACGTCTAAAATCCTCTAAGACCTCTAGAAACGCCAGAAAATGCAAAAACAAAAAATAAATGAAAAAAATTTTAAATTGACGAAATCAAGATTATTTTGATGCAGAGTCGATATAAATGAAAAATTATTGAATTAAATGGTATTCTGATTCAAAAATCGGTTGAGTTTTGACAGAGATAGCTAAGATCAAGGCCCGAAATGTGAGGATTCGAAAATAACGTCTAAAATCCTCTAAGACCTCTAGAAACGCCAGAAAATGCAAAAACAAAAAATTAAATGAAAAAAAATTTTAAATTGACGAAATCAAGATTATTTTGATGCAGAGTCGATATAAATGAAAATTATTGAATTAAATGGTATTCCGATTCAAAATCGGTTGAGTTTTGACAGAGATAGCTAAGATCAAGGCCCGAAATGTGAGGATTCGAAAATAACGTCTAAAATCCTCTAAGACCTCTAGAAACGCCAGAAAATGCAAAAACAAAAAATAAATGAAAAAATTTTAAATTGACGAAATCAAGATTATTTTGATGCAGAGTCGATATGAATGAAAATTATTGAATTAAATGGTATTCCGATTCAAAATCGGTTGAGTTTTGACAGAGATAGCTAAGATCAAGGCCCGAAATGTGAGGATTCGAAAATAACGTCTAAAATCCTCTAAGACCTCTAGAAACGCCAGAAAATGCAAAAACAAAAAAATAAATGAAAAAATTTTAAATTGACGAAATCAAGATTATTTTGATGCAGAGTCGATATAAATGAAAATTATTGAATTAAATGGTATTCCGATTCAAAATCGGTTGAGTTTTGACAGAGATAGCTAAGATCAAGGCCCGAAATGTGAGGATTCGAAAATAACGTCTAAAATCCTCTAAGACCTCTAGAAACGCCAGAAAATGCAAAAACAAAAAATAAATGAAAAAAATTTTAAATTGACGAAATCAAGATTATTTTGATGCAGAGTCGATATAAATGAAAATTATTGAATTAAATGGTATTCCGATTCAAAATCGGTTGAGTTTTGACAGAGATAGCTAAGATCAAGGCCCGAAATGTGAGGATTCGAAAATAACGTCTAAAATCCTCTAAGACCTCTAGAAACGCCAGAAAATGCAAAAACAAAAAATAAATGAAAAAATTTTAAATTGACGAAATCAAGATTATTTTGATGCAGAGTCGATATAAATGAAAATTATTGAATTAAATGGTATTCCGATTCAAAATCGGTTGAGTTTTGACAGAGATAGCTAAGATCAAGGCCCTGAAATGTGAGGATTCGAAAATAACGTCTAAAATCCTCTAAGACCTCTAGAAACGCCAGAAAATGCAAAAAACAAAAAATAAATGAAAAAAAATTTTAAATTGACGAAATCAAGATTATTTTGATGCAGAGTCGATATAAATGAAAATTATTGAATTAAATGGTATTCCGATTCAAAATCGGTTGAGTTTTGACAGAGATAGCTAAGATCAAGGCCCGAAATGTGAGGATTCGAAAAATAACGTCTAAAATCGTCTAAGACCTCTAGAAACGCCAGAAAATGCAAAAACAAAAAAATAAATGAAAAAATTTTAAATTGACGAAATCAAGATTATTTTGATGCAGAGTCGATATAAATGAAAATTATTGAATTAAATGGTATTCCGATTCAAAATCGGTTGAGTTTTGACAGAGATAGCTAAGATCAAGGCCCCTGAAATGTGAGGATTCGAAAATAACGTCTAAAATCCCCTAAGACCTCTAGAAACGCCAGAAAATGCAAAACCAAAAAATAAAAATGAAAAATTTTAAATTTGGACAAAATCAAGATTATTTTGATGCAGAGTCGATATAAATGAAAATTATTGAATTAAATGGTATTCCGATTCAAAATCGGTTGAGTTTTGACAGAGATAGCTAAGATCAAGGCCCGAAATGTGAGGATTCGAAAATAACGTCTAAAATCCTCTAAGACCTCTAGAAACGCCAGAAAATGCAAAAACAAAAAATAAATGAAAAATTTTAAATTGACGAAATCAAGATTATTTGATGCAGAGTCGATATAAATGAAAATTATTGAATTAAATGGTATTCCGATTCAAAATCGGTTGAGTTTTGACAGAGATAGCTAAGATCAAGGCCCGAAATGTGAGGGATTCGAAAATAACGTCTAAAATCCTCTAAGACCTCTAGAAACGCCAGAAAATGCAAACAAAAATAAATGAAAAAATTTTAAATTGACGAAATCAAGATTATTTTGATGCAGAGGTCGGATATAAATGAATGAAATTATTGAATTAAAAATGGTATTCCGATTCAAAATCGGTTGAGTTTTGAAGGAGTATGGCCGGGCGCGAAATGTGAGGTTCGGAATAACGGCCTAGAACGAAAAAAAAAAAAAAAAAAAAGGTGAGGGATTATGAAAAATCGGTTGAGTTTTGACAGAGATAGCTAAGATCAAGGCCCCGAAATGTGAGGATTCGAAAATAACGCAAATCCTCTAAGACCTCTAAAAACGCCAGAAAATGCAAAAAACAAAAAATAAATGAAAAAATTTTAAATTGACGAAATCAAGATTATTTTGATGCAGAGTCGATATAAATGAAAATTATTGAATTAAATGGTATTCCGATTCAAAATCGGTTGAGTTTTGACAGAGATAGCTAAGATCAAGGCCCGAAATGTGAGGATTCGAAAATAACGTCTAAAATCCTCTAAGACCTCTAGAAACGCCAGAAAATGCAAAAACAAAAAAATAAATGAAAAAATTTTAAATTGACGAAATCAAGATTATTTTGATGCAGAGTCGATATAAATGAAAATTATTGAATTAAATGGTATTCCGATTCAAAATCGGTTGAGTTTTGACAGAGATAGCTAAGATCAAGGCCCGAAATGTGAGGATTCGAAAAATAACGTCTAAAAATCCTCTAAGACCTCTAGAAACGCCAGAAAATGCAAAAAACAAAAAATAAATGAAAAAAATTTTAAATTGACGAAATCAAGATTATTTTGATGCAGAGTCGATATAAATGAAAATTATTGAATTAAATGGTATTCCGATTCAAAATCGGTTGAGTTTTGACAGAGATAGCTAAGATCAAGGCCCGAAATGTGAGGATTCGAAAATAACGTCTAAAATCGTCTAAGACCTCTAGAAACGCCAGAAAATGCAAAAACAAAAAATAAATGAAAAAATTTTAAATTGACGAAATCAAGATTATTTTGATGCAGAGTCGATATAAATGAAAATTATTGAATTAAATGGTATTCCGATTCAAAATCGGTTGAGTTTTGACAGAGATAGCTAAGATCAAGGCCCGAAATGTGAGGATTCGAAAATAACGTCTAAAATCGTCTAAGACCTCTAGAAACGCCAGAAAATGCAAAAACAAAAAAATAAATGAAAAAATTTTAAATTGACGAAATCAAGATTATTTTGATGCAGAGTCGATATAAATGAAAATTATTGAATTAAATGGTATTCCGATTCAAAATCGGTTGAGTTTTGACAGAGATAGCTAAGATCAAGGCCCGAAATGTGAGGATTCGAAAATAACGTCTAAAATCCTCTAAGACCTCTAGAAACGCCAGAAAATGCAAAAAACAAAAAAATAAATGAAAAAATTTTAAATTGACGAAATCAAGATTATTTTGATGCAGAGTCGATATAAATGAAAATTATTGAATTAAATGGTATTCCGATTCAAAATCGGTTGAGTTTTGACAGAGATAGCCAAGATCAAGGCCCGAAATGTGAGGATTCGAAAAATAACGTCTAAAATCCTCTAAGACCTCTAGAAACGCCAGAAAATGCAAAAACAAAAAATAAATGAAAAAAATTTTAAATTGACGAAATCAAGATTATTTTGATGCAGAGCTCGATATAAATGAAAAATTATTGAATTAAATGGTATTCCGATTCAAAATCGGTTGAGTTTTGACAGAGATAGCTAAGATCAAGGCCCGAAATGTGAGGATTCGAAAAATAACGTCTAAAATCCTCTAAGACCTCTAGAAACGCCAGAAAATGCAAAAAACAAAAAAATAAATGAAAAAATTTTAAATTGACGAAATCAAGATTATTTTGATGCAGAGTCGATATAAATGAAAATTATTGAATTAAATGGTATTCCGATTCAAAAATCGGTTGAGTTTTGACAGAGATAGCTAAGATCAAGGCCCGAAATGTGAGGATTCGAAAATAACGTCTAAAATCCTCTAAGACCTCTAGAAACGCCAGAAAATGCAAAAACAAAAAAATAAATGAAAAAAATTTTAAATTGACGAAATCAAGATTATTTTGATGCAGAGTCGATATAAATGAAAATTATTGAATTAAATGGTATTCCGATTCAAAATCGGTTGAGTTTTGACAGAGATAGCTAAGATCAAGGGCCCGAAATGTGAGGATTCGAAAATAACGTCTAAAATCCTCTAAGACCTCTAGAAACGCCAGAAAATGCAAAAAACAAAAAATAAATGAAAAAAATTTTAAATTGACGAAATCAAGATTATTTTGATGCAGAGTCGATATAAATGAAAATTATTGAATTAAATGGTATTCCGATTCAAAATCGGTTGAGTTTTGACAGAGATAGCTAAGATCAAGGCCCGAAATGTGAGGATTCGAAAATAACGTCTAAAATCCTCTAAGACCTCTAGAAACGCCAGAAAATGCAAAAACAAAAAATAAATGAAAAAATTTTAAATTGACGAAATCAAGATTATTTTGATGCAGAGTCGATATAAATGAAAATTATTGAATTAAATGGTATTCCGATTCAAAATCGGTTGAGTTTTGACAGAGATAGCTAAGATCAAGGCCCGAAATGTGAGGATTCGAAAATAACGTCTAAAATCCTCTAAGACCTCTAGAAACGCCAGAAAATGCAAAAACAAAAAATAAATGAAAAAATTTTAAATTGACGAAATCAAGATTATTTTGATGCAGAGTCGATATAAATGAAAATTATTGAATTAAATGGTATTCCGATTCAAAATCGGTTGAGTTTTGACAGAGATAGCTAAGATCAAGGCCCGAAATGTGAGGATTCGAAAATAACGTCTAAAATCCTCTAAGACCCTCTAGAAACGCCAGAAAATGCAAAAACAAAAAATAAATGAAAAAATTTTAAATTGACGAAATCAAGATTATTTTGATGCAGAGTCGATATAAATGAAAATTATTGAATTAAATGGTATTCCGATTCAAAATCGGTTGAGTTTTGACAGAGATAGCTAAGATCAAGGCCCGAAATGTGAGGATTCGAAAATAACGTCTAAAATACAGAACGCCAGAAAATGCAAAACAAAAATAAATGAATTTAAATTGACGAAATCAAGATTATTTTGATGCAGAGTCGATATAAATGAAATTTATTGAATTAAGGTTCGTTCAAATGGTTGGTTATGTAGATCAAGGCCCAAAGTGTGAAAATAACGTCTAAAATCCTCTAAGACCTCTAGAAACGCCAGAAAATGCAAAAACAAAAAATAAATGAAAAAATTTTAAATTGACGAAATCAAGATTATTTTGATGCAGAGTCGATATAAATGAAAATTATTGAATTAAATGGTATTCCGATTCAAAATCGGTTGAGTTTTGACAGAGATAGCTAAGATCAAGGCCCGAAATGTGAGGATTCGAAAATAACGTCTAAAATCGTCTAAGACCTCTAGAAACGCCAGAAAATGCAAAAACAAAAAAATAAATGAAAAAATTTTAAATTGACGAAATCAAGATTATTTTGATGCAGAGTCGATATAAATGAAAATTATTGAATTAAATGGTATTCTGATTCAAAATCGGTTGAGTTTTGACAGAGATAGCTAAGATCAAGGCCCGAAATGTGAGGATTCGAAAATAACGTCTAAAATCCTCTAAGACCTCTAGAAACGCCAGAAAATGCAAAAACAAAAAATAAATGAAAAAATTTTAAATTGACGAAATCAAGATTATTTTGATGCAGAGTCGATATAAATGAAAATTATTGAATTAAATGGTATTCCGATTCAAAATCGGTTGAGTTTTGACAGAGATAGCTAAGATCAAGGCCCGGAAATGTGAGTAAGATTCGAAAATAACGTCTAAAAACCTCTAAAACCCCTTAAAACCCCCAAAAAATGCAAAAAAAAAAAAAAAAAAAAAAATTTTAAATTGACGAAATCAAGATTATTTTGATGCAGAGTCGATATAAATGAAAATTATTGAATTAAATGGTATTCCGATTCAAAATCGGTTGAGTTTTGACAGAGATAGCTAAGATCAAGGCCCGAAATGTGAGGATTCGAAAATAACGTCTAAAATCCTCTAAGACCTCTAGAAACGCCAGAAAATGCAAAAAACAAAAAAATAAATGAAAA
>JAEIGM010000731.1:0-11612 GCA_018903735.1 Drosophila cardini
AAACTTAAGAACATTGAATACAAAGTAAATTACATTCAAGAAGAAAGCATTGCCTCTGCAAAGAACAATATTATATTACCAGAAATCCTATCCGAAGAAGAAATAAATAGATTTGACATTGATTTTTTATAAACTAAAATTAATCCGCATGGGCATACTAAAATATAAGAATAATTGCATTATAATAGCAATTAAGATACCTAAAAATTATATAAGAGTGTAAATGTTAAATTACTAATCCCAATGCCTAACAAAGAATATATTTAAATAGATCAGGAAAATCTTTTAATCGTCGAAATTAACAATTAGACACTTGAATACAAACCAAACACAATTTTGAAAGAACTTCAGTCAAGCAAATGTTGTACTATTAACAACAATTGCAAATTCATATTTAACAACATAACAAGTATTGAAGAAATCGATGACGATACATTAATAATTAAAAATTATATCAAAACTGCGACGACAGAAATATTATATTAAATAGAAATAATCTTATACAATTTGGAAATTGCAATATGAAAATTTTAACAGAAACATTTTCTAATGAAAAAATAGAATTTTATGAAAAATTTTATTACCCTACAGAAATTTTAAACCAAACTTACAAAAACACTATAAATTTTAATCATTTAACTATAAAAAATTTTGAAAACCTTAAAGAAATAACAGAACTAAAAAATCAGAAAAAAGTAACAAATGGCATTATACTAATATTTATATTAATCATTGTATTCTGTTTTATCATATGTGTATACTTACGCTGCAAAAAGCAAAATATTAACATTAATGTGAAAAGAATTCAGGAGAATTCATACTTCAGCATCCCTACTTCATCCATCCATACTTTAGCATCCCATCCCAGACGTTCAGCTGAATTACAGTCCACTTTAATGTAAAAATACCAGACACCAAAAGTGTCATAAGAATATTTGACAGTTATGCATTCCATTAGCCAAAGGCGTAAAAAGAATAGTTGACAGCCCTTAACTCTATTAATCATAAATGTAAACAGAGTGTACAATAGCCCAGCATAGCCCACACCACAAAATGTAAACATAAACACTTTGGCGCAGCTCTCGCTGCATAATGTAAACACCTAGAATTAAATAAGACGACAACCGAGATTGAATCGGCACCAATAGTTGTATAAGAAATCAGTTGTATTTTTACACTCAAATCACTCACATGTATTTCGCTTAGATAAAAACGCTTTAATACCCCCTTTATTTACCCCTTGCCTACAAACTTTTCGCTACTGCTTTTTCTCTTTGCTATTCTATGCTTGTTCTGTACTGTAGCTGCTCTTATTTTTTTCTAATCGCGCACTTGTCTGGGCGTGCTGGCGGGCTTTTGTGTCGCCTGTATGCAACGCATCTAAAAAACTGCAACGTCCCTGCTCGGGTACAGATCTCAGTCCGCCCAGGGTCGGAGTTTGCAAGAAAATTAATTTAATGCAACGACTCTGCAGTTTGGGGGGCGGGGAGTATGGGAAAGAGCAAGAACAACCACAGGACGGAATACTGCCAGGAATAGTTACGTGTACAACGTTCCGGGATAGTCCCACGGCAGGCGGGAAAAGACCCACGACTATCTACTGGGGAAAGGTATCAGTGCGCCGGGATAGTACCACGGCAGGCGGGCAGAGACCCTCGCCTATCTACAAGAAAGAAAAGAGTTCAATGCGCCGGGATAGTCCCACGACAGGCGGGAAGAGACCCTCGCCTATCTACAAGGAAGAAAAGAGTTCAAAGCGCCGGGATAGTCCCACGGCAGGCGGAAAGAGACCCTCGCCTATCTACAAGGAAGAAAAGAGTTCAATGCGCCGGGATAGTCTCACGGCAGGCGAGAAGAGACCCTCACTTATCTACTAGGAAAGTGGTTAAAGTTAGTAGAGAGAGAGAGACGAAGAAATGCTTTAGTATTGTCTTTTTACAACTGTTTATTATTCGCTAATGAAACTATAGCTAATCCTACGGTGCCCTGCTGCATTGCCTAACGCCGGCCCTGGCGGCCGCTGCCATCAACTTACGTGCTGTGTTCCCTTTTCAGACGCGCCAACTCGCGACGTCTGCACGCTTCTAACTCCGATTGAAAAGTGACGCCACGCTCTCGATCGAGCAGCGCGGAAGCCGTCGCAATACAACTCCACCACGGATGCTCCCTCTTCACCACTGAGCTTTCGTGCAGAGTTGCACCCGACCGCTCCCCGCGCTGCCGATAGAGGGCGCCGCGTCCTTAATACAAACTCTTATCGCTACGAAACTTATAATTAAACTGCCTTCATTGGCGCGAAAAACAAACTTCAAAATTACACAATGTTCAATGCTTAAAACTAGGATGTAAAAATCAAACAATAATTCATGAATTAAGCTACACTGCCTTCATTGGCTCGCTTCTTATGTATAAATATGAAAAAATAACAATGTAAGGCGGTCAGTTTTGGGGCCGCCTTACAACATCATTGAAAGTAACAAAATTACCTGCATCTAGTATTATTTTCAGTTCTTCATGCTCACAATTCTTAATTATAGCAGAAATAGACTCTTTTGTCGAGTACTTTTCTTTTCTGATTGCTTCCGAAAGTTATCAATATCAGCTGTTTACTGCGATGCTGTCTTGCCTTTATGTTTTGTATTTTGTAATTTATCTATTTGTAGGTCAGGAGATTCTTCTCTTACATTATTACATTATTACTCATTGTAATATCTGTATTTTCTGGGAGCGTTTCAATGTCACTGTCGATATCACTTGCTGAATCGATTATTGGTTTAGACACATCTAATTATTCTAAATGGTTCTCGTTGAATTCAGTTGGGAGATTTGGCTCTTCTGGGATTGTTATTACAATACTCCGTCTAGTACAAATATTATGTAAACTTGTTTTTAGGGTTTTTACAATTTTCTAACATATGTTTTTATGTTTCTGCGCCAATCTAACATTGAGTTGGCTTGTTGTTGTTACAATATTATTATATTGAGCTGTTAGTATTTGCGCGTGATGTATCAATATATCTGATTTTATTGTTTTATCAGAATTATACATTTATATGATTTTTCGAACTTGTCTTTATAATCATTTAGTTTTCTCGATAATGCATTCTATTCTATTGTTTAATGGATACAAATATTTGCCACGCCCCTTACCGCCCCCGAAAATTGTAAAAACTATGGTCACCTAGGAAAAAATTGATGTTTTAAGCGAATATCTCAGTAACTATAGCACTTAGGAATACCATTTTTGCTATGTAAGTTGCTAGAGACAGCATAAATGCATTGCCATTAAAATTTTTGGACTGCCACGCCCCGTTTTCCCACACGAAGGAAATAATTTTCAAACTTCAATCCCATTTTTAAGGCATATGCACTTGTTCTACGGTATTGTAATTTCAAATTCGTTTGGAGACAAAGTATCACAAACTATCCTGAAACTTGCATACAAATCGGACAATAAACAAAAGAGCTAGACCCGTAACAAAGTTAACAATTGTACGAAATGTCAATGCATGTGTGCAAGCGAGAAGAAGCATATAAACATGTGAGCGAACGTATTCGCTGCTTGTGTAGCGACAGCGTTTTTCGCGGATGCACGCACATGTATGCATACGATACGATAAATCATATATCGTTATTTATCACAATAGTAACTATAATTGCGATATGATATCCAATGTGATATTTGGTCATTATGTCTATATCTATAGCGATATACCGTATTTGAATTCAGTTGTTGATAATATCGATATTTGATTTAATGTGATATTTTAATTAATATAGATATCGGCATTTTCTTGGCGATTAGCATCTCTATTACAAACTGATGGTGATGTTTCAAAGCGTTTTATTGCAAATACTATGAGTACGGTCTTGCATCAGGCTTCATTCTTTTCCGTTTGAACTCTCACAGCGTCCAGACGCTTAAAATATTATTAAAGCCTGTAACGTGGTCCATCAGTGGAAAAAAGTTCCCTCAGATTGTGCAGCCGCCTTTGGCTATCAAAGCTACTCTCAATTCTGGAACGTTCTGCTGCCCCAGAAGCCCCGAATGGAATAGCTATACTCCAGCGCAGCCATAGAAGCCACAGGAGAGCCTCCGTGGTTCCCAACGCAGTCGCTACTGGCCCACAGGAGCCTCTACTGCGCACCTAAGCCTCCACAGCAGCGTATGCTGTCCACAGGCACATCTACTGCTCAGCGTTGCGGCCCACCGAAGTCTCAGCCTCCGTTTTCAATAGGCCCCCAGCTGTAGAGAAAACCCTTGCTGCCAAGAGCCGCGTCGCCGAGCGTACTCTCCGCTTGCCAATCCATAGTTGAAACATTGCAGTTCAGTGCCACTAGGGTTCATCTCTAACAGATCAGCCTCAGCAGCGCCGCCGCAGTGCCACCGCCGTTTCACATATAAAATCATTTTTTGTGCCTAACTTGCTCTTATATAATATAAGAG
Organism: Drosophila cardini; assembly: GCA_018903735.1. Classification (NCBI taxonomy): domain Eukaryota; kingdom Metazoa; phylum Arthropoda; class Insecta; order Diptera; family Drosophilidae; genus Drosophila; species Drosophila cardini. The sequence goes on from JAEIGM010000731.1 coordinate 4,448, forward strand.
AATTAATTTGGTACTAGAAAAAAAAATTTTGTTTTGTTAATTAAAAATTGTGCTTAGTGACTATTCAAATCTTTTTTCTCTTTGTGTTAAATTGCAATGCACATATAATCAATTTTAAGTTTTGTTTTAAAAGAGAAAAGCCAAAGAGAAAATTGTGCACACAAACACCCTCACCCAACACACACACAATTCATCAATAGTTAGTATAAACCCAAAATAAAATTCACCACACAAACCCGTCTGTCTGTCCGTCTATATGTCAGGCAGGTTAAGTTTATTTCAAATTTTTGTTACGCCCCCTACCGCCCCCGCAAATTGTAAAAAACTATTTTCACATCACCATAACTTGAAAACGACTAGAGCTAGAGAGACCAAATTCACACATTATGCGTATGGTACCAATATAACTATCCTCACCAAGTTTGATTCGGATCGGACAACTATAGCCTATAGCTCCCATAGGACAAATCGCTCAAAATTAAAAAATTTGTATAAAGACATGTAGTGTTAGTTGGCCGATCGCAACCAAACTCACACAGGATGTGTGTATAATTATTAAAAGTATTCTCACCAAATTTGGTCCAAATCGGACAACAACAACATATAAAACAAATTAATAAAAAATGCTGAATTTTATGAATAAATTATTTGTTTACACTTGCTTGCAATATAAGATTTAACTCTACGTTTAGCAGCTACAACTTCAATGAGGAGCGTGGTCTAGGTAGTAGAGATGCGCGCTTTGGGCGTGTATGTTAACTCGGGGGTCCCGGGTTCGAATCCAGTCAGTGACATTCTATTTATTTACTTTTTAAATTTTAATTATTTACATCAACTTCAATGCGGAGTGTGGTCTAAGAAGCAAAGATGCCACATCTTATATTTCGCACTTGTATCACTAACCATACAACACATAGATGCGTCAAACGCAAGATTTTTTGAAAGCAAACGCTAGGCTGCTTCTAGACCCCCAGAGAGCTTCGGCAAAAAGCCGAACGCTCTAGCGCCCCGGCGAGTCGATCGCCGCTCAGCAAAAGGCGAAAATAATTTAGTCTGCCTCAGCAAGCGAAGCGATGAGCACGGCTATGTCGCTTGTGTTCTCGTTTCGCTTTAATATGTTTGATTCTTTCTAGCATGCCAGATACACACAATATGTGATTTCTCGTAACGGCAGATTTTAGCAACCAGCTCACTGATACAATTTCTGTTTTCAACAAAATTGCGATCCAGCTAGGAAGTTAAGCCTCTTTTAGAAAGATATCTATGGTTTTAGGTCGGCCGCATGCAAATGTCGCGGTGGCGCTGGTGGTTAAGTGCTTGATCGGCAAGCGCGAAGTCGTGGGTTCGAGTCGCGGTCAATCATTTAAAAGAAAATAATTCGAAAGTTCAGTTGTTGCATGTTTTCATTAAATTAAAATTTTTTTTTAACAAAACCCAATTTTAAAAAAAATTATTTCAATCGTTTATTAACAATTTGCTAAATAAACAATACTTTTTCGGTAATACAACACATCTCAACAACACAATAAAAGATTATTGATTTAATGGCGGACCAGGAATCGAACCCACGACTCCCTGTTCATCGATCGAGCACTAATCATCTGCGCCACCGCGACACTTGAGTGCGGCCGGCCTAAAACCATACATATCCCAATACAAGCAGCTTAACTTCCTAGCTGGATCGCAATTTTGTTGAAAACAGAAATTGTAGCAGTGAGCTGGCTGCTAAAATCTGCCGTTGCGAGATGTCACAAAATGTGTGTATCTGGCATGCTAGAAAGAGACAAACATATTAAAGCGAAACGAGAACACAAACGACATAGCCGTGCTCATCGTTTCGCTTGCTGAGGCAGACTAAATTATTTTCGCCTTTTGCTGAGCGGCGATCGACTCGCCGGGGCGCTAGAGCGTTCGGCTTTTTGCCGAAGCTCTCTGGGGGTCTAGAAGCAGCCTAGCGTTTGCTTTCAAAAAATCTTGCGTTTGACGCATCTATGTGTTGTATGGTTAGTGCTTGTATGTTATCATGGGTTCGAGGGCCGTCAGGGACAATTTATTAATTTTTGTTATATGACTTAAAAAAATTTTACATGTAAATGCTGATAGTCGGACGCTTTTAAGAGAGGGGCGTGGTGCAACGGTTACTGCTCTGACGCGTGTGCGTGAAGTCGCGGGTTCGATTCCCGCCAGTGGATTATTTTAATCATTTTTTTTTTTTTCAATTTAAAAAAATTAAATTTAAATTTAATTTCAAATTGTAAAACACGGCTTATTTTTAAAATAAGCCAAGTAAGGAAATTGTGTATTTAATTGTTTATATATTTACATACATTTGTATATGAATATGTACATATACAAAATGTGAACAACTCTGTTTTTCTTCTTTTTCGTATGGAAAATGCGCTTTTCTGTGAGTACGGGGTCTTTTACAGTCGGCTCGCTCGACTGTAGCCCTTCTTACTTGTTTTTCACAAACCCAATATACTCTCTTGCAGAGAGTATAAAAATGTTAAATTGACGAAATCATAATTAGTTTGAAACAGAGTCAATATAAATAATAATTATGGAATTAAATGGTATTCCGAATCAAAATCGGTTAGCTATTGCCAGAGATATTAAAAATCAAATAGAAATCAATGTGAGGATTCGAAAATAGCCTCTAAAATCGTCTAAAACCTCTAGAAACGCCAGAAAATTCAAAAAGCAAAAATATATGAACAAATTTTAAATTGACGAAATCATGATTATTTTGATGCAGAGTCGATATAAATGATGATTATTGAATTAAATGGTATTCCGATTCCAAATCGGTTGAGTTTTGACAGAGATAATTAAGATCAAAGATTGAAATGTGAGGATTCGAAAATAAGTCAAAAATCGTCTAAAACCTCTAGAAACGCCTGAAAATGCAAAAAAACAACAAATAAATGAAAAAATTTTTAATTGACGAAATCATGATAATTTTGAAGCAGACTCGATATAAACGATATTTATTGAATTAAATGGTATTCCGATTCAAAAACGGTTGCGATTTGATAGATATAGTTAAGATCAAAGATTGAAATGTCAGGATTCAAAAATAATGTCTAAAATCGTCTTAGACCTCTAGAAAATGCAAAAAAACCTCAAATAAATGAATAAATTTTAAATAGACGAAATCATGATTATTTTGATGCATAGTCGATATAAATGATAATTATTGAAGTAATAATATTCCGATTCCAAATCGGTTGGGTTTTGACAGAGATAATTAAGATCAAAGCTTGAAATGTAAGGATTCGAAAATAACGTCTAAAATCGTCTAAGACCTCTGGAAACGCTACAAAATGCAAAAAAACATAAAATAAATGAAAAAATTTTAAATTGATGATTATTTTGATGCAGAGTCGATATAAATTATGATTATTGAATTAAATGGTATTCAGAATCAAAATCGGTTGAGTTTTGACAGAGATAGTTACAATCCAAGCTTGAAATGCGAAGATTCGAAAATAACGTCTAAAATCGTCTTAGACCTCTAGGAACCCTAGAAAACGCAAAAAACAAAAATAAATGAAAAAATTTTTGATTGACGAAATTATAATAATTTTGTTGCAGAGTCAATATAAATGATAATTACGGAATTAAATGATATTCCGATTCTAAATCTGTTGACTTTCGACAGAGATACTTATAATCAAAGCTTGAAATGCGAAGATTCAAAAATGTCGTCTAAAATCATCTAGGACCTCTAAAAACGAAAAAAATTAAAAACAAGAAAGAAAAGTACAGTCGAGCACGCCCGACCGTAGAATACTCTCTGCAATTTATTCCCGATCATTTAATAAAATCGGTATCCAAGTATATCAGTTGATAAAACTTGCAATATAACACGTTGAAACAAAAACATCTGTTTGTATGTATACACACACATATACATTTGACATTATAAGTATGCACGCACATATGCATGTGTGTATATGTACTTTATATACAATTGGTTGGCACAGCCAGCATTCGCGGGCAGCGCTGCCGCTAGAAAGCAGCGAAAACGTTCGCTCACATGATTGTATGTTTCTGTCTCACTTGCACACATGCAGTGACATGGCGTTTAATTATAAACTTTGTTTCGTGTCTAGCTCTTTTACAACTTTCAGGATAGTTTGATATACTTTGTCTTCAAACGAATGTGAAATAACAATACTGTACGATAAGAACATATTCCTTAAAATCGGGATCGAGGTTTGAAAGTTTTTTAATTTCTTGTGGGAAAAGGGGGCGTGGCAGTCCAAAATTTTTAATAACGATGCATTTATGCCGCCTCAAGGAACGTACATACAAAAATTGGTGTTCCTAAGCGCCACAGTTACTGAGATATTCGCCTAAAACACCAATGTTTTACGAGGTATGTCTAGTTTTTTGCTCATTGTGGGCGAATGGGGCGTGGCATCGAAAAAAAAAAGATTCTTGTATTGACTGACATAATATAGAGTCGATTGTGACTAAATTCAAACTTGTAGCTGTTACCATCTCTGAAATCTGTTTGTTCATACGGACAGACAGACGGACAGACAGACGGACAGACGGACATGGCTATATCGACTCGGCTTGTGATGCTGATCAAGAAAATATATACTTTATGGGGTCGGCCACGCCTCCTTCTGCCTGTTACATACTTTTTTTTTTTCACAAACCCAATATACTCTTTCTAGCAGAGAGTATAAAAAAAGATTGATTAAAGTTTGTCTTTGTGCTGTATGAATTAATCACTAGAGTAAAACAAGAAAGAATGGTATAGTCGCCTCGCGACTTTAGGATACCCGTTACTGAATTTAATTATATTATTAACAATATAATATATTATTAATTATATTAATAATAGTACAATCGTTTAGGTAATCGACCCTATTGATTTTAATTCAGATGACTTGAGAAACGCAGAAAATTTTCATACAAATTCATATTTACAGCGTATTTTTGACCGATCGTCCCTATGGGAGCTATACGATATAGTCGTCCGATTTGAATGAAACTTGGTCAACATATTTATATTATTGACAGATATAATCTGTGTAAGTTTCCCTTCGATTGCTTGGCCAATGCAAAAGTAATTCACATAAATTCATATTTAGAGCGTATTTTTGACCGATTGTCCCTAAGGGAGCTATACGATATAGTCGTCCGTTTTGGATGAAACTTAGTCAATATTTTTATATTATTGAAAGATATATTCTGTGTAAGTTTCACTTCGATTGATTGGCTAACGCAAAAGTTATTCATATAAATTCATATTTGGAGCGTATTTTTTACCGATTGTCCCTATGGGAGCTATACGATATAGTTGTCCGATTTGGATCAAACTTGGTCAGTATATGTACTCCCTAGACGTGTACTTTATGTGTCAATTTGGCTTATATAGCATTGCTAACAAAAAAGTTTTCTATACTAAAACATGCTATTTTTACCTGTTTTTACCTTTGTATGCACATAGAACGCCCTAAAGTGGGCGTGTCAAAAAACAAAAGCAATCTTGTACTGCTTGGGCATTTTATCTTTCGTTTGCGACCACTCGGGCCTTTCTAGCTCTTATAGTCTCTGAGATCCTTTTGTTCACACAGACGGACAGACGGACAGACGGACATGGCTATATCGACTCGGCTACTCATGCTGATCAAGAATATATATACTTTATGGGGTCTGCCATGTCTCCTTCTCCCTGTTACATACATTCCAACGAATACAATATACCCTTTTACTCTACGAGTAACGGGTATAATAACGTAAAGCAAAGTTTTGTTGTCACATAAGTGCCGAAAGTGTATCAACTGTTTATGAATGCAAAGACTCTGAAATTAACAGCAAGGGCATCATCACAAACATACCTCTCATAAATAAAATAAAAAAATTAAGTAAAATAAAATAAAGAGATCAAAATAAAATGAAAAGATTCAATAAAATTAAAATCCCTTACGTCTGAATTGCAATACAGTTAAAACACATTTAAGCTATTATATGACCTTATAAACATTAACACATCATTTAGTTGTTAGAAATGCATATTGTAGTTGAAGAATATCACTTAAGTTGCTTTATTTTAAAAAATTTTAAGTTTCAATTTAACAAGTAAGAAAGGTTGCAGTCAAGCGATCCGACTGTTTAAGACCCCGTACTCACAGAAGTGCGCATTTTCTATTTAAAAAGAAGAAAAACGGAGTGACTCACATTTTGTATACATACATTTTTATATACAAATGTATGTAAATATACACACAATTAAATGCACAATTTCCTAACTTGGCTTTTATAAAAATAAGCCGTGTTTTAAAATTTGAAATTAAATTTAAGTTTAATTTTAAATTTAAATTGAAATAAAAAAACAAGTAAGAAAGGCTACAGTCGAGAGCTAGCCGCCTGTAAAAGACCCGTACTCATAGTATTTGCAATAAAACCCTTTGAAACAAACCCATCAGTTGGTAATAGGGATGCAAATCGCCATGGAAATGCAAATCAAATATCGATATCAACAACTGAATTTAAATACGATATATCGCTGTAGATATAGACATAATGACCAAATATCGCATGCGATATTATATCGCAATTATTATTACTATGGTATTGAATATCGATATATGATAAATCGTATGGTATGCATACATGTGCGTGCATCGTCCGCAAGCAGTGCGCTACACAAGCAGCGAAAACGTTCGCTCACATGTTTATATGCTTCTGTCTCGCTTGCACACATGCATTGACGTTGCGTGCAATTGTAAACTTTGTTACGTGTCTAGCTCTTTTGTTTATTGTCCGATTTGTATGCAACTTTCAGGATAGTTTGTGATACTTTGTCTCCAAACGAATTTGAAATAACAATACTGTACGATAAGTGCAAATGCCTTAAAAATGGCATTGAAGTTTGAAAATTATTTCATTCTTGTGGGAAAACGGGGCGTGGCAGTCCAAAAATTTTAATGACAATGCATTTACGCTGTCTCTAGCAACTTACATACCAAGTTTCCTAAGTGCTATAGTTACTGAGATATTTGCTTAAAACATCAATTTTTTCCTAGGTGACCATACAATTGCGGGGGCGGTAAGGGGCGTGGCAAAGATTTGAAATAAACTTGATCTGCCTGACATAATGACGGACTTTCAATTTAAATTTGGCGGCTCTAGCTTTTGTAGCGGT
>JAEIGM010000333.1:0-38338 GCA_018903735.1 Drosophila cardini
CTATACTAACGTATAGATTCATATTTTTATTCAAAATTTGTTCTAACTATATCTCAATCGTTACCTTTGTAAACGACTCTTAGGCCGCTATTTTATTCACTGCCAATTATTCCTTTGCAAAACCACTTCTGCAAAAATTCATCCTATGCCTTCACACTTTTTTAAATCATTTAAATCATTTCAATGCATAACACTGCATTATACCCTCCCATTTAACAAAAACTAGGATATATTAGGATTTCATTAGGATTTTCTTTGATTAAAAATTCTCTCACCCGAACAAAATTTGACTCGAACAACAGAACGACAAGTACTGTACGAAACAACGATATGTGATTATTTTGCTTTTCGTTATCTTGAGCCTAAACGGCTCCATCCTAAACACTTATAATCACATATAGACACAAACAGACAACATGACAAAAAGTTGTCTTCATACAACTTTCGACTGATTTGACCATATTTTAATCAGTTTTGCATAAAATACCCCCAAAAATTATATCTCTCTCCCTCGATATTGGATTTATCCATAACGTGCAATTGCACAAAATTATAGTGCTAGCATTGCGTCTAGTATCTATAAAAAATCTGAATCATACCGCCCAGAGGGCATAGCCATTTGTTTTTGTACTCTATAGAGATGTTGCTTTAACCATTTCAAGCGCAAGGCCAGTGTTCAATCTGAAGAATGAGTCAGAAATGGGTAATTCACTGAATTTGGCAAAGCTTCTCGTCTCTTTTGAGTACTGATAAAAACAAATTTGGCTCTATAAGTATTTCTATGAAGCAATTCTCTGAAATATGCAAACGAGTGCAATAAACATGCCTAATATAAGGCAATTTAGAGCATTCGATCCCACATCCTGTGGCGGATGGAGCTGCCGGCCGCTTTGTTTCTCTGTTTCTAGAAAGCGCAACCGAGCAGCATGCCATCGTGCGACGATGAGGGAGGTAATCGTTGTGCGTCTCATTTCTCAGCACAACAAAGTATGATGCTAAACATACTATAAATAAACAGATCTCATAACTGCAGGATAATGGTCAACCGTTGTTTCCTTGCGTGCGAAATCGTGTGATGCCTGCTTTACACTCTAAGGTTTGTCAGTTGTGTGTGTATAGAAGCGGCTTGGTTAATCTCGGCAATTGATCGGCTAACCTGCTTAGAAATGCAGCACTGGCAAACTGGTACTGCAGTGATTCATTGAATCGATACTCGCACGCAGTACGTTACATGGGAAACAACAACTGACTGAAGCCGCAAGCTCTTTGAAGCCGTATGTTGAGTCGAGGTCAGCGATACCGGAACACAAGTCTGTCAAATTTAGAAACAAAACTTTCATTCAATGCCCAAAAGTGTTCCGTGAGCAGAACTCCTCAACCCCCATAACATGAACCTACAAGTCCCATTCCTAGGCGAGTCTATTTTTCTGTGTTGTGCCCGGGATGTGTGTATAAAACTCCTTTGCAAATTCGTACATATTTTCTATAAATTGACTGAATCAGCAAGAGACTTTGAATCTCAGCTTAATTTAAGTTTAAATAGAATTACAAAGTTTTTTAAAAAAAAAAAAAAATTTTAAAAAATTAAAAAAAAAAAAAAAAAAAAAAAAAAAAAAAAAAAAAAAAAAAAAAAAAAATTAAAAAAAAAAAAAAAAAAAAAAAAAAAAAAAAAAAAAAAAAAAATGTTTAATCAAGCTTCGTCAAATTGGTGTTTAATATTGTGAATTATCTATTTGATTGCTAATTGATTAGCGACAAGTGTTTTATTTGATTAATTATTGCATATTAGTGGTGCATTAAATGTGACGCTTGCAGACTGAATTCCTGGAAATACGCATACATGCGCACATGCACATACACATATACATTTCGGTTTCGGTTTTTCGACAGTGGCATCGGTATTAGTGTGCAAATATAAAACAAATAATAATTTAATAATTTAATGGTGTTGATCTATTGGTGCTAAGGTGAATGTGCAATTGAATAAATAATAAATGTGTCTGTCTACAGACGCATTTGAAAGAGATTAATTTTCAATTTTAAAAATTGCACATGATCTTTATTGCCTAAGGGTTAAATACCATATAATTAATTAATATTTTAATAATATTATAATAATTGTGTCTAAATACACAAAATTTTTTTTGAATTTTGACGCAGTGAGTTATTTGCATCCAATTTGTTGTTGTCTTTGTTTTTCCAGTCCCTTTTGCTCTTTGTGTTCTTTGCCGCGCACATACATACATACATACACAAGATCTCACGTACGCTCTCAAGCGTACGCACATACATACATACGCCAAAATTGTTGTTGCTAGTGTCAGTGCATTTGTTTAAAGTGACTATTTAAAAGTTAATATAATTAAAATTAAATTAAATTAAATAATAAAACAATTAATTGTTCTTTGTGCTCTTTGCCGCGCACGTGCATACATACATACACTTGATCTCACGTACAGCACATACATACATACGCCAAATTGTTGTTGCCAGTGTCAGTGCATTTGTTTAAAACAATTATTTAAAAGTAAATTAAATCAAATAATTAATAAATAAATTATTCCTTGTGTTCTTTGCCGCTCCACTACTACTTCCCCTCTTAAATTCAAGGCCAATATAATTTAAATAAATTCAAAAATTGCCTACATATAAACTAAATAAAATCGCATAAAATCTAAAAAATTACATAAAACCTAAATAAAATTAAAATTTATTAAAATATATTAATTGCCCATTGGCGGCCATTATTGTGAAATAAGTTGCAACTTTTTGATTCTCTTTTACTCGACGGCCAAGCCGCATACACACAAACACATGCACACACACAGCAAAACAATTCTTTTAAATAATTTTCAATGCAAACAATTTAAATTTAAAAATATTATATAAAAAGTAAATTAAATTACAACTAACTATATTTTTAAAACTAAATTATAATTTTTTTTATTAATACGCAACTAAATTAAATAAATTAAATTCAAATAATATTATTGCAAGAAAAAAATATTGCACTTTTTAATTTTCCCATTGCCAACCACGCGCTTACACACACACACACACACACACACACACATACAACCAAGTTCTTTCTTCTAGTGCCAGTGTACTTGTTTAAATGGAACACAAAAGAGCAAATATTATTTAAATAAAATAAAATTGACTACATATAAACTAAATAAAACTCCATAAAAATCAAATAATTAAAATAATTTCATAAAACCTAAATAAAATTAAAAATATTTAAAAATTGCACATCGACGGCATAAATTGTGAAATAGCTGCCGCCATTTTTAAATTTTGTTCTTCCTATACCTACAACAAAGACGCATACACACATACACTAAGCAATATCAAACATTTTTAACAAAAAACTAAAGAATTAACTAAACTAAAATTGCCAAATAAATACTAAATAAAATTCCATAAAAACTTAAACTAGCTTATAAAACCTAAATAAAAAATTTTAAAAAAATATTAATAATTGCACATTCGAGACAAAAATTGTGATTTAAATTGCTGCCATTTTTATTTCTGCTGGCAAAGCCGCATACATACATACATTAAGAAATCTCTTGGAAATATCATTGCAAATATTCAATTAAAGCCCTAAAAGTAAATTAAGCTACATTTATTAAAATTTCTAAGCTTTTCTACAATAAAATTAAACTAAATAAATTCTAATTAAAAACTTTTTGCACTTGAAAAATTTAAAATAAAATTTGTTAAAATAAATTAAACACTAAAATAAAAGCTATTCTACAATCTACAATATTGCACAAAAAATCAAAATTAAAACTATCTATAAAATAAACTAAAATAATACTTAAATATAAATAATTAAAAAATTCCCCCTTTTCTTTTCTGGAAAAACAAAGACATATATATAAAATTCACACCTTTACTCTTTAACAAAAGAGATACACACAAACGCCTTATTACACATTTCCTTTTTGGCCCATGATACACTGCGCAAAAACCATATCACACAGTTAAAATCAAATTAAAATATTATTTAAAAATATAAAATTATAAATACGCCACTCGTCTTTCAAAAAACCAAAGACACAATATTGCCCCATTATATATTGCACACAAATATATTGCATAAAAACATAATTAAAATACTATATACACCAAATTGCACTATTTTTGCCCCTCAACATATTGCACACTACCTAAACATACTGAAACTTAAAATACCAAAACCCATACATTATATATTATATTATATTTTTAAATATTTACTATATTGCACCAAATATTACTTAATTAAAACATTAAATTTTCAGCCTTTTATATATCTAATAATCCATTATTTTCTTTCCCACTGAAGAAGGATATATTACATTTTATATTTATATTTCCTATATTTATATTTTATATTTCTTACATTTTATATTTCTTACATTTTATATTTTATATATTTTATATTTCCTTAAAATTTTTAAAATTTTATATTCGCCAATACCTTCTAACTAAGGGGTATATACGATTCATACACATTCCCAAATTTTTGCACCCTTATTTTGTCCATTTTTGTTTTTTAAAAAATCTATTATTAACCATGGATGAAGACCAATTTATTGATATTGAGGCCATATCCGAGCCCGAGTCCTCACAGGAATCTGACTCATCCTTGTCAGAATCTGAATCCGAACTCCATGTGGATTCAGACAATGACAACCTCTCTGAATGTTCTGCATTCTCCTCCACTGCCATGGAGCTTATTAACAGGTCATTCACAGATTCCGAATCAGAAATTCTAGCAAATTCCCCAATTAATAATGAGCCTAAACTTTGGCCAGATCATCATGAAAATGATGAAGACCTAATCATCAATATCATAAGTAGTTCCAATGAGGAACCATTTATTGATGATCTCTGCGCTGGCATCCAAAAGCCCATAAATGACCAATCCCTTTTTAACAAGGTCATGCAAACTTATGGGACTCCCAAACCAGCAATTGCAGAAACAGCCATTTCTCCATTTGTCCCCTCCAGGACACCATCTAAGAAGACTCCATGCTCTCAATATTCGGATTCATCTATTCAAGATGTTCCCAAAAAGAAAGCTAAAAATCGTTTTAGCATCCTTAATTCTTCTGATTTCGAGTCATCACAAGATGAACAATTCATTCCATATAGCTTGCCAATGCCCTCTCAAGAAAGAATCAAATCTAGGTCCCAACCAAAGCACAGGAGGAATCCTCCCAAATCCTCAGCCGCTTCTGGAAATAACAGAACCTTGATTGGACCAGCTCCATTCAGTGACAATGTTATTCCCTCCACTTCCAAGGCAGCAGCTCCTCCTGCACTTTCCCTTTTGCCATACACACAGACCAATGCTGCAATTAGGCATTACAAGCCCCCCCAAGTTACTATTCATTCTTTTCTTTCCAACTCTGCTGATCCAACTGGCGAAACTGTGAACAGACACAGCGCCAATTTCGACAACATTTCTTTGTTGTTAACCAAACTCACTGACGCGATTGGTTCTGATGGCTTTGACATCAAACTAAATAAACGCGCCCGTGGACGTCGTCAAATGGGCACAGTCATTGCCCGCATCCTCCCAAGGACCCCAGATGCATACAGGGGAGTCATCAGGGTCCTTGAGAGCAGTGGCAATGTACACTTTAGTACGTACCAACTTCGTGAAGATCGCTCATTCAAAGTTGTAGTACGAGGTATACATGCCAGCGTTCCAACTGAACGTATTAGAGATGAGCTTATTAAATTAGGATTTTCTGTCAGAAACGTTCACAATCCCATCTTCAAAAGTGAACATGGCAAAAAATCCTATCGTCCGAATATCTTTTATATAGAACTCGTGCCAAATCTCGAGATCAATAAAAGTATATTCAATATTAAACGATTATGCAACCATATCGTTAAATTCGATTGGCATCGTCCAAATTATAATAGAATTCCGCAGTGTCATCGCTGCCAAGAATTCAATCATACGGCCCGCTATTGCCGCAATAAAGAGCGTTGCCTAAAATGTGGCAACAATCACCTCACCAAAGAATGCACAAAATCTAGCAAAACACCTGCTAAATGTGCAAATTGCAGTCTTTCACATACTGCAAATTCTAAAGACTGCGTTCATCATCTCAAGATGCTCGAAGTCAAATTAGAAAAACTAATAAGCTCAGCATATGGATCAAAGCAGCAGCGATTAAATGTTCAAACCCCAGAGGGGCCCGAACAAACACCTAAGACTAATTCTGATATTGCGGAAAAGGTCCCAAAAAAGAAAAGAAACAATAAAAGAAATAGAAATAGAAACAGAAATAGAAATACAAAAATTAACAACTAAAAATAAATATTAAAACTAATAAAATAAACTTAACCTAAATCTTTAAAAAATTCCACAGCAAAAACAAATCAACACAGCAAGTAACTAAAATCGCAACTTTAAAAGACGACACACGGTCCTTATCAAAGGACTCAAATCTCCTCCTTCTTTTTTCTAATGAAATCTATCCTTCAATTCTATCTTAACTCTATCCTATATAAAAATAAACAAACAATTAAAGATACTTATATATGAAAAGTTAAATTCATATATAAGTGTGCTTAATCTGCCTACCTTAATCTATTTGCCACTAAACTCTAAACAATACAATTAACAACTTTAAATCTAAAACTAAAACCTAAATCTTAAATAACACTAAAGCTAAAACTTAAACTAACTTTCACACTATCTACTAAAATAAAAACCAATTCAGACAAAATATTAATGCCTTTTTTTCGACCCCCATCTAGTTAAAAATTGAGGCGCTCCCGGAACAGCGCTTTAATTAGCAACTCTTCGTGGGAAGTCACCTGAAGACAACAACAACTGCGTGGGATCAAACTCAACAATCAACACATCAAGAAGCTACAACCTGCAAAACAACTTTAGAAAGTCGTCAAACGGTCCCTATCAAGGATAGGGACCACCACACAAATTTTTTTTTCTATCCTTTAATTCTCTTCTATACCTTTAAACACTACAAATCAAAACTAACTTTCACACTATCTACTAAAATAAAAACAAATTCAGACAAAATACTAATGCCTTTTTTCGACCCCCATCTAGATAAAAAATGAGGCGCTCCCGGAACAGCGCTTTATTTAACAACTCATCGTGGGAATTCACCAGAAGACAACAACAACTACGTGGGATCACCCTCAACAAATCATCTATAAAACGTCCTTCGCATCATCATCATCATTCAACACTGGAGCCTCCGGATAGTTTTAAGATATTTAACGTATATTTTAAGATAGTTTTCTCCTTTTATTAGAATCAGGCAGTTCTTTCTTTATCAGTATTCTTAAAAATCAGCAAGTTTAGGGAAAATTCTCCTCCCCCACAAGATAGAACTCGTTCTCTAACTGTTTCCAATATTGTTAAACAGGTATCAATCCTGATTAGAAATCACACCTTGTATAAGATTCAAACCCCATTCTCATTCAGCGGTTGCTTACTGTACCACATCTAGGTACTCATCTTCTCCTTCTTGCAAAATTCCTCATGCAATTTATACATTGCACTAAAATCAGGCCAGAATTGCTTTTCCGACTTAGCCTCTCCAACCTTAGGGCAATCTTAGTTATTCTTCAGGCAACCCTCGAATTTCTCCAAAAATATCTTAAACTATCTTACACTTCTTAAAACTATTCTATTGCTAAACTTTTACTCTAAATACTCTACTATTACCTAAAATTCTACCCCTAAACTCTAACTACTATTTTTTTAACTTTCCATCGCTCAGCAAAACCGTACTATATACGGGCTGAGCGATTAAACAGACTGGTGTCTGGTGTCATTGGACCACTTGTTGTTGCTATTAGCAACTCAACGTCCAATCTGACTTTAAAAAATGCATTGATGAGTGTCAAAAATTCTGTCAAATCTTAAAATATGTCAAACTCAGACACTACGGTTCAAAGCATTTCTATACATTTCATTTATTTTATCTCTAAAACTCTGTCCATACACCAAACTGTTGCCTTTTGCCCCTAGAACAAACTGTACTTCTCTCAGTAGTCTTAACAAGCGCTGTTCAAATTCGAAAAGGGTCGTTCTAAATATTTTTAATCACTATTTTAGTGAACGGCACTTAAGCCGCTATATTGTTCGCTGCTAGTTTCCTCCCCTGCAAAAATGTTCTGCAAAAATTCATTTTGTATATTCCCTGATCGCATTTCCCAAATTGTTTCAATGTATTAGGCTCATTAACAATCTATACTAACGTATAGATTCATATTTTAATTCAAAAGGTCGTTCTAACTATTTTTATCACCATTTTTATAAATGGCTTATTGGCCGCTTTATTGTTCGCTGCTAGTTTTTCCCTTCCAAAAAATTTTTTTAAAAAAAATTTTTTTTTTTTTTTTTTTTAAATTTTTAAAAAATTTTTTTTTTTTTTTTTTTTTTTAAAACAATCTATACTAACGTATAGATTCATATTTTAATTCAAAATATTGTTCTAACTATATTTTAATCGTTACCTTTGTAAACGGCTCTTAGGCCGCTATATTGTTCGCTGCTAGTTTCCTCCCCTGCAAAAATGTTCTGCAAAAATTCATTTTGTATATTCCCTGATCGCATTTCCCAAATTGTTTCTATGTATTGGGCTTATTAACAATCTATACTAACGTATAGATTCATATTTTAATTCAAAATATTGTTCTAACTATATTTTAATCGTTACCTTTGTAAATGGCTCTTAGGCCGCTAATATTGTTCGCTGCCATTTATTCCCTTGCAAAACTACTTCTGCAAAAATTCATTTTATATTCTCTCTGATCGCATTTTCCAAATTGTTTTTAAATGTATTGGGCTTATTAAGAATCTATACTAACGTATAGATTCATATTTTAATTCAAAATATTGTTCTAATTATATTTAATCGTTACTTTTGTAAATGGCTTTAGGCCGCTACAATGTTCGCTGCTAATTCTCCCTTGCAAAACTATTCTGCAAAAATTCATTTTATATTCTCTTAATCGCATTTTCCAAATTTTTCTTATATATTGGGCTTATTAACAATCTATACTAACGTATAGATTCATATTTTAATTCAAAATATTGTTCTAACTATATTTTAATCGTTACCTTTGTAAATGGCTCTTAGGCCGCTATATTGTTCGCTGCTAGTTTATTCCCTTGCAAAAACTGTTCTGCAAAAATTCATTTTATATTCTCTCTGATCGCATTTTCCAAATTGTTTTAATGTATTGGGCTTATTAACAATCTATACTAACGTATAGATTCATATTTTAATTCAAAATATTGTTCTAACTATATTTTAATCGTTACCTTTGTAAATGGCTCTTAGGCCGCTCATATTGTTCGCTGCCATTTATTCCCTTGCAAAACTACTTCTGCAAAAATTCATTTTATATTCTCTCTAATCGCATTTTCCAAATTGTTTTTATATATTGGGCTTATTAACAATCTATACTAACGTATAGATTCATATTTTAATTCAAAATATTGTTCTAACTATATTTTAATCGTTACCTTTGTAAATGTCTTAGGCCGTTACCTTTGTTTCCCTTGCAACTCTTCTGCAAATTCTTTTATTTCTTTCTTTTGTAAATGTCTTAGGCCGCTCAATTGTTCGCTGCTAATTATTCCCTTGCAAACTACTTCTGCAAAATTCATCATTATTCCCTTTAATCGCAATTTTCCAAATTATTTGTATGTATTGGGCTTTATAACAATCTATACTAACGTATAGATTCATATTTTAATTCAAAATATTGTTCTAATTATATTTAATCGTTACCTTTGTAAATGGCTCTTAGGCCGCTATTTTGTTCGCTGCCAGTTATTTTCCCTTGCAAAACTACTTCTGCAAAAATTCATTTTATATTCTCTCTAGATCGCATTTTCCAAATTGTTTAAATGTATTGGGCTTATTAACAATCTATACTAACGTATAGATTCATATTTTAATTCAAAAAATATTTTATGTTCTAACTATATTTTAATCGTTACCTTTTGTAAATGGCTCTTAGGCCGCTAAATTGTTCGCTGCCATGTTTATTCCCTTGCAAATCTTGCAAAACTACTTCTGCAAAAATTCATTTTATATTCTCTCTGATCGCATTTTCCAAAATTGTTTATATGTATTGGGCTTATTAACAATCTATACTAACGTATAGATTCATATTTTAATTCAAAATATTGTTCTAACTATATTTTAATCGTTACCTTTGTAAATGGCTCTTAGGCCGCTCAAATGTTCGCTGCTAGTTATTCCCTTGCAAAACTACTTCTGCAAAAATTCATTTTATATTCTCTCTAATCGCATTTTCCAAATTTTTTAAATGTATTGGGCTTATTAACAATCTATACTAACGTATAGATTCATATTTTAATTCAAAATATTGTTCTAACTATATTTTAATCGTTACCTTTGTAAATGGCTTTTAGGCCGCTCAAATGTTCGCTGCCAGTTATTCCCTTGCAAAACTACTTCTGCAAAAATTCATTTTATATTCTCTCTGATCGCATTTTCCAAAATGTTTTAATGTATTTGGCTTTTTAACAATCTATACTAACGTATAGATTCATATTTTTTTATTAAAATATAAAAGTTTCTAACTATATTTTAATCGTTACCTTTGTAAATGACTTTTAGGCCGCTCAAATGTTCGCTGCTAGTTATTCCCTTGCAAAACTACTTCTGCAAAAATTCATTTTATATTCTCTTAATCGCATTTTACAAATTGTCTTGATGTATTGAGCTTTATAACAATCTATACTAACGTATAGATTCATATTTTCAATCATTCTTCTCATTAAAAAGCCCATAAGGGCGCTATATCGTTTGCTGCCAAATTGTTCCCTTGCAATACTGTTCTGCAAAAATTCATCCTATGTCTTCACACTTTTTTAAATCATTTCAATGCATAATACTGCATTATACTCTTCCATTTAACAAAAGCTAGGATAGATTAGGATTATCTTTGATTAAAAATTCCCACACCCGTACAAAATTTGACCCGGACAACAGAAGGACAAGTACTGTACGAAACTCTAAACAACGATATGTGATTATTTTGCTTTTCGTTATCTTGAGCCTAAACGGCTCCATCCTAAATATTTATAATCACATATAGACACAAACAGACAACATGACAAAAAGCTGTCTTCATACAGCTTTAGACTGAATTGACCATATTGTAATCATTTTGCATAAAATACCCCCCCGAAATTATATCTCTCTCCCTCGTTTTTTGGATTTATCCATAACGTGCAATTGCACAAAATTATAGTGCTAGCATTGCGTCTAGTATCTATAAAAAATCTGAATCATACCGCCCAGAGGGCATAGCCATTTGTTTTTGTACTCTATAGAGATGTTGCTTTAGCCATTTCAAGCGCAAGGCCAGTGTTCAATCTGAAGAATGAGTCAGAAATGGGTAATTCACTGAATTTGGCAAAGCTTCTCGTCTCTTTTGAGTACTGATAAAAACAAATTTGGCTCTGTAAGTATTTCAATTGAAATATGCAAACGAGTGCATTAAACATGCCTAATATAAGGCAATTTAGAGCATTCGATCCCACATCCTGTGGCTGATGGAGCTGCCGGCCGCTTTGTTTCTCTGTTTCTAGAAAGCGCAACCGAGCAGCATGCCATCGTGCGACGATGAGGGAGGTAGCCGTTGTGCGTCTCATTTCTCAGCACAACAAAGTATGATGCTAAACATACTCTAAATAAACAGATCTCATAACTGCAGGATAATGGTCAACCGTTGTTTCCTTGCGTGCGAAATCGTGTGATGCCTGCTTTACACTCTAAGGTTTGTCAGTTGTGTGTGTATAGAAGCGGCTTGGTTAATCTCGGCAATTGATCGGCTAACCTGCTTAGAAATGCAGCACTGGCAAACTGGTACTGCAGTGATTCATTGAATCGATACTCGCACGCAGTACGTTACATGGGAAACAACAACTGACTGAAGCCGCAAGCTCTTTGAAGCCATTTGTTGAGTCGAGGTCAGCGATACCGGAACACAAGTCTGTCAAATTTAGAAACAAAACTTTCATTCAATGCCCAAAAGTGTTCCGTGAGCAGAACTCCTCAACCCCCATAACATGAACCTACAAGTCCCATTCCCAGGCGAGTCTATTTATATGTGTTGTGCCCGGGATGTGTTGTATTATATTCCTTTGCTAAACTATATTCGTACATATTTTCTATAAATTGACTGAATCAGCAAGAGACTTTGAATCTCGCTTCAATTCATCAAGCTTCGTCAAATAGAATCTACATAGGATTCTCGACACTTGAACAAAGAATTGAAGCATTTTGGGCACTCTTGCTTGTCAATTTAAAATTCTCTAGAAAAAGAGGGAGAGAAAAGAAAATAAACCCAAAAGTGCGAAAACTTTCATAAATATATCAATTATTTAAAGTAAAAAGCATTGGAAATAAATTAACTTTCTTAAATTAGTGCAAAATTCCCAAACAATTACATGCACTCCACCACCACTATCAACACACATCCCCCTAAACTGACTTACACACAGACTCGGCGGTGTCCCACCCCACCTGGAATGAAGCGACTTAATATAGGAAAAAAAAAAAAAAGCGACCTTATTTTTGCTGCTACTGTCGACGCTCTCGTGTGTGCCTGGATTTTCCAGTCGCACAAGCAGTCCCTTTTTCTCGTCCCTTTTTTATGGCCTGTCCCATCCATCGGCCCAAGCAGCCCCTTTTTCTCGTCCCTTTTTTATGGCCTGTCCCTTCCATCGGCCCACGCGTCCCTTTTTGTGTGTGCCTGGAATTTCCACCCGCACAAGCAGTCCCTTTTTCTCGTCGCACACTGTCGACGCTCTCGTGTGTGCCTGGAATTTCCAGTCGCACAAGCAACCCTTTTTCTCGTCGCACACTGCCGACGCACAAGCAGTCCCTTTTTCTCGTCCCTTTTTTATGGCCTGTCCCATCCATCGGCCCAAGCAGCCCCTTTTTCTCGTCCCTTTTTTATGGCCTGTCCCTTCCATCGGCCCACGCGTCCCTTTTTGTGTGTGCCTGGAATTTCCACCCGCACAAGCAGTCCCTTTTTCTCGTCGCACACTGCCGACGCTCTCGTGTGTGCCCGGATTTTCCGGTCGCACAAGCAGTCCCTTTTTTCTCGTCCCTTTTTTATGGCCTGTCCCTTTTTGAGTAGCAACCACTTCACCTTAAGCTCTGAAGTAGCAACTGCTTCAGCTTAAGATTGCGAGTCGGTTGCTACTCCATAGTTTTCTTTCCACATGTGGCTGGCGAGCTGAGTCAGTTCTTTTTCGGACGCGGTGGCGTCAACATCTACTCGTGGGTGCGCGCTTAAAAATAGTTAGTGTCCCGTAGCTTCTATTAAATCGGTACGCGTGGTCCAACAGCAATGGACAAATCGTCGCTTAGGGACTCGGGTTGTAAATATCGGTACGCGATTGGTATATACACCAATGGATTCGCTTCGTATTTCGGTACGCGATTGGTATATGCACCAATGGATTTTTCGTCGTTCTCTTTTCGTTGCCTCGGGGCAAATTTTTATATTTAATCGAGTGGCAGCAGTATTATCGGGAACCATCGGTTATCGACGACGCCTATTATCGACGACAGGATGTATCGATGACCCCCCCTCTCGTCCTCAATCGACGCCCCGTCACACGGACATAGACGGCTCTTCCCATCGCTACATGTGAGTCTTATCTTCATTATCTTGTCCCATATCTCTCTCTCCCTCTTATCAATAGTAGCCTGATAACAGGCCAGCAGGCTTCCGGCCCTTCCTCAATTATTTTTCCTCTCGGCCACAAGCATATTCGGCCTCTCTCTCTAGCACATTGTGCCTGGGCCTCTCGGCCCTCTCCCTTGTCTCTGGCCCGCTGTCTCTAGCTGCTAGTCCACTCACTGCCCTGACACTCTCGTGTGCGCCTGTACTTTCCCAGCACACAAGCGACCCATTTTTTCTAGCGTCCATCGACGCTCTCGTGTGTGCTTGGACTTTCCTGCCGCACAAGCGACCCGTCTTCTTGCGTCCGTCGACGCTCTCGTGTGTGCCTGGATTTTCCACCCGCACAAGCAACCCTTTTCTATGGCCCTCTTCGTGTGCGTCTGTAAAAAATTAATATTCTTTCCAGCCACCCAACCCCTAACCTGCGTAATAATATTTTGCCAACCTCGCGTCATAAATCGACACCTTTTGTCGCACTCTCGTCCGAAGCTTGCTGTAATCCTGCGCCGCTCTACCTTCTTAATGTCGGTATCGCAAAAGCAGTCTTCAAGTTCTCATTATGACGAGTGATGTTTGATGCAGGCAAAGTATTAAAAAAAAACGCAATCTCCCCCAAAAAAAAAAAAAAAAAAAAAAACACCTCCCTATCAAATGACTTCACTCTTTAGAACAAAATTTCAGTGTCCAACCAGCATAGTCACTCGACTTAGTCGGACTTTCGTCTGTGTCTTGCGTAATTTCTGCACCGCTCTACCTTCAATATTGCTGGTATCGCAAGAGCAGATAGCAATCACGCCAAAAGACGATAGTTGTTCAATGCATGGACAATGAAATCTGTTCACCTTCGAGGTCACTTCGAGGTCTTTCTTCACTCTAAGCGATGCACTGTGCTCTAACTGGTTTGCCAAAATGCATTGCCAATCGACACTTCTCTTCTGTCGCACTTTCGTCCGTGTCCGCTAAATTCCTGCACCGCTCTACCCCTCTACGGGGGTATCGCAAAAGCAGACTGCGGTTACACAAAAGACGATTGATGTACCATGCATGGCAAACTGTGACCAGCACCCTATTTTCTTTTCCTCCACACAAAAATCCATTTGTTAGATAATGGTCTACCTGTATCCCAATCTTTTCTAAAAATCGCATCCTTATCCTTCCTGGGGAATCCACTTCCCCACTTTTCAGACTGACTGGCCAACTGTGGTGTTCCATCTGTCTAAAACGCAAAATCAGTCGACAACTATCTTTGTCGCACTTTCGTCACTCTTTTTGTAAAAACTGCCCCGATCACTATGGTCGTAAAAGCAGTATACGAACTGTAGCGACGATTGATGTCTCTTGCGTTGACACTTGTGACCCACTCTGGTGAGCCAGCCAGTCTTTTCAAATCTATCTAAAAAAAACCCCCAGTTGCAAATCTACCACACCTCTCTTCTGCGCTCCGAAATACCAGACTCTTTAGCCATTCCGAGGTACCACTTTGAGGAACTCTGTCCTAGGTTGAGGCGGGACAAGCGGGACTTTTGGGAATCAAAGTGGAACTCGCGAAAGAGTTATGGTGGACATGCAGAAGGAGTCTCTGTGGATTTTTGCATCAACTTTTCGTTTAATAGACGAAAAGCGGTAGACAGTTCATACTTGTTCGGCTTGCTGATCAGTCTTTGACTGATTGTATGCAAGTCAGCCGACATAGGTATGAACCGTCATTATACCAACTCGGTCCTGCAAAAATATAACTCTGTCAATTACTGCTGGCTTATGGTTCGAAGATACCGGTACTGCAATTGGGCTGAAGCATGCCACCTTCTACGGCATTGTCTTCAAACACCCAATAACTCGCATACCATTATAGAGGTATCATAGCGTTACTGATGCCGCACGCAACTCACTTAAGACCATACACTCTATGAGCATATATTCAAAAACTCGAGATACTCTCACAACGGTACTCTTACCAATACCTCCCCTGGTTTACGCACTTATCTTTTTCTCGAGTTTTTAAGCGTAATCCAGTAAGAATATTTGCTCTTGTGTATGTAATCTTAGACATCATAACTTAAATCTTGTTTTATCCCATTCCGCCAGTTTCCATCCCACATTGGTGCTCTATCTCTTTCTCGCACCAATGAAGAAACTAAACACGGATGGATCTTCGCAAAAGGATCCATCTGGAATGTTGGGTATAGAGAAAAAATAGTTCTAACTATACTTTAATCACTACCTTTGTAAACAACCCTTAGGCCGCTAGCCTGTTCGCTGCCAGTTATTCCCTTGCAAAACTACTTCTGCAAAAAATTCATTCTATACTCTCTCAGATCGCATTTTATAAACTGTTTAAATGTATTGGGCTTATTCACAATCTATACTAACGTATAGATCCATATTTTAATTTAAAATATTGTTCTAATTATATCTAATCGTTACCTTTGTAAATGACTCTTAGGCCACCCAAATGTTCGCTGCCAGTTATTCCCTTGCAAAACTACTTCTGCAAAATTCATATTATATTTCTCTAATCGCATTTTTCAAATTGTTCTTAGGCATTTGGCTTATTAACAATCTATACTAACGTATAGATTCATATTTTCAATCATTCCTCTCATTAAAAAGCCCATAAGGGCGCTATATCGTTTGCTGCCAAATTATTCCCTTGCAAAACTACTCCTGCAAAATTCATTTTATTTCTCTTTGATCGCATTTCTCCAAATCCCTCGAATGTATTGGGCTTATTTAAAATCCATACAAACGAATAGATACATATTTTAATTCAAAAAGGTTGTTCTAACTATTTTAATCACTATTTTGTAAATGGCTCTTAGGCCGCTATTTTGTTCGCTGCCATTTTTTCCCTTGCAAAACTATTTCTGCAAAAATTAATTTTATATTCTCTTAATCGCATTTGCCAAATTTTTCCTATATATTGGGCTTATTAACAATCTATACTAACGTATAGATTCATACTTTAATCCAAAATATTGTTCTAACTACCTTCAATCACCATTTCTGTAAATGACTTATAGGCCGCTATATTGTTCGCTGCCAGTTATCCCCGTGCAAAACTACTTCTGCAAAAATTCATTTGCATTCTCTCTGATCGCATATTCCTAAATGTTCTCATGTGTTGAGCTTATAAACAATCTATATTAACGTATAGATTCATACTTTAATTAAAAAATATAGTTCTAACTATATTTTAATCGTTACCTTTGTAAATGGCTCTTAGGCCGCTATCTTGTTCACTACTATTTTCTACCCTTGCAAAACTGTTCTGCAAAAATTCATGTTTATTCTCTCTGATCGCATATTCCTAAATGTTTGTTTTTATTAGGCTTGTAAACAATCTATACTAACGTATAGATTCATATTTTAATTCAAAATATTGTTCTAATCATACTTAATCGTTACCTTTGTAAATGGCTTTAGGCCGCTATAATGTTCGCTGCTAAATTCCCCTTACAAAACTGCTTCTGCAAAAATTCACTTTATATTCTCTTAATCGCATTTTACAAATTGTTCTTATGTATTGGGCCTCATGTCAATCTATACTAACGTATAGATTCATATTTTAATTCAAAATGTTGTTCTAACTATTTTTATCACCATTTTTATAAATGGCTTATTGGCCGCTTTATTGTTCGCTGCCAGTTTCTTCCCTTGCAAAACTGTTCTGCAAAAATTCATTTGCATTCTCTCTGATCGCATTTTCCCAACTGTTTGTATGAATTGGGCTTTATAACAATCTATACTAACGTATAGATTCATATTTTTATTCAAAATTTGTTCTAACTATATCTCAATCGTTACCTTTGTAAACGACTCTTAGGCCGCTATTTTATTCACTGCCAATTATTCCTTTGCAAAACTACTTCTGCAAAAATTCATCCTATGCCTTCACACTTTTTTAAATCATTTAAATCATTTCAATGCATAATACTGCATTATACCCTCCCATTTAACAAAAACTAGGATATATTAGGATTTTATTAGGATTTTCTTTGATTAAAAATTCTCTCACCCGAACAAAATTGACCCGAACAACAGAACGACAAGTACTGTACGAAACAACGATATGTGATTATTTTGCTTTTCGTTATCTTGAGCCTAAACGGCTCCATCCTAAATATTTATAATCACATATAGACAAAAACAGACACTTGACAAAAAGTTGTCTTCATACAACTTTGTACAGATTTGACTATATCTTTTATCAATTTTGCATAAAATACCCCCCAAAATTATATCTCTCTCCCTCGTTTTTTGGATTTATCCATAACGTGCAATTGCACAAAATTATAGTGCTAGCATTGCGTCTAGTATCTATAAAAAATCTGAATCATACCGCCCAGAGGGCATAGCCATTTGTTTTTGTACTCTACAGAGATGTTGCTTCAGCCATTTCAAGCGCAAGGCCAGTGTTCAATCTGAAGAATGAGTCAGAAATGGGTAATTCACTGAATTTGGCAAAGCTTCTCGTCTCTTTTGAGTACTGATAAAAACAAATTTGGCTCTGTAAGTATTTCTATCGAAATATGCAAACGAGTGCATTAAACATGCCTAATATAAGGCAATTTAGAGCATTCGATCCCACATCCTGTGGCTGATGGAGCTGCCGGCCGCTTTGTTTCTCTGTTTCTAGAAAGCGCAACCGAGCAGCATGCCATCGTGCGACGATGAGGGAGGTAATCGTTGTGCGTCTCATTTCTCAGCACAACAAAGTATGATGCTAAACATACTCTAAATAAACAGATCTCATAACTGCAGGATAATGGTCAACCGTTGTTTCCTTGCGTGCGAAATCGTGTGATGCCTGCTTTACACTCTAAGGTTTGTCAGTTGTGTGTGTATAGAAGCGGCTTGGTTAATCTCGGCAATTGATCGGCTAACCTGCTTAGAAATGCAGCACTGGCAAACTGGTACTGCAGTGATTCATTGAATCGATACTCGCACGCAGTACGTTACATGGGAAACAACAACTGACTGAAGCCGCAAGCTCTTTGAAGCCGTATGTTGAGTCGAGGTCAGCGATACCGGAACACAAGTCTGTCAAATTTAGAAACAAAATAGTCAATTATCTGCCCAAAAGTGTTCCGTGAGCAGAACTCCTCAACCCCCATAACATGAACCTACAAGTCCCATTCCAAGGCGAGTCTAATTTTCTGTGTTGTGCCCGGGATGTGTTGTTTTTTCCATACTTTTTACTATATTCGTACATATTTTCTATAAATTGACTGAATCAGCAAGAGACTTTGAATCTCGCTTCAATTCATCAAGCTTCGTCAAATAGAATCTACATAGGATTCTCGACACTTGAACAAAGAATTGAAGCATTTTGGGCACTCTTGCTTGTCAATTTAAAATTCTCTAGAAAAAGAGGGAGAGAAAAGAAAATAAACCCAAAAGTGCGAAACTTATTCACTCTTAATATTCATTCTTAAAAGTAAAAAGCATTGGAAATAAATTAACTTTCTTAAAAGTGCAAAATTCCCAAATATTACATGCACTCCACCACCACTATCAACACACATCCCCCTAAACTGACTTACACACACACACAGACTCGGCGGTGTCCCACCCCACCTGGAATGAAGCGACACTTATTTTTTTAAATGAGTTTTTAAGGAATAAAAAAGAATATTTTTAATTTATTTAAATCGAGTAGCAGTATCATCGGGAACCATCGGTTATCGAACGCCTATTATCGACGACTTCTTCCTGAAAGGTTATCGATGACCCCCCTCTCGTCCTCAATCGACGCCCCGTCACACGGACATAGACGGCTCTTCCCATCGCTACATGTGAGTCTTATCTTCATTATCTTGTCCCATATCTCTCTCTCCCTCTTATCAATAGTAGCCTGATAACAGGCCAGCAGGCTTCCGGCCCTTCCTCAATTATTTTTCCTCTCGGCCACAAGCATATTCGGCCTCTCTCTCTAGCACATTGTGCCTGGGCCTCTCGGCCCTCTCCCTTGTCTCTGGCCCGCTGTCTCTAGCTGCTAGTCCACTCACTGCCCTGACACTCTCGTGTGCGCCTGTACTTTCCCAGCACACAAGCGACCCATTTTTTCTAGCGTCCATCGACGCTCTCGTGTGTGCTTGGACTTTCCTGCCGCACAAGCGACCCGTCTTCTTGCGTCCGTCGACGCTCTCGTGTGTGCCTGGATTTTCCACCCGCACAAGCAACCCTTTTTTATGGCCCTCTTCGTGTGCGTCTGTAAAAATTAATATTTTTTCCAGCTACCCAACCCTTAACCTGCGTAATAATTTTTTGCCAATCTCGCGTCATAAATCGACACCTTTTGTCGCACTCTCGTCCGAAGCTTGCTGTAATCCTGCGCCGCTCTACCTTCTTAATGTCGGTATCGCAAAAGCAGTCTTCAAGTTCTCATTATGACGAGTGATGTTTGATGCAGGCAAAGTATTAAAAAATACGCAATCTCCCAAAAAAAAAAAAAAAAAAAAAACACCTCCCTATCAAATGACTTCACTCTTTAGAACCAAATTTCAGTGTCCAACCAGCATAGTCACTCGACTTAGTCGGACTTTCGTCTGTGTCTTGCGTAATTTCTGCACCGCTCTACCCTCAATATTGCTGGTATCGCAAGAGCAGATAGCAATCACGCCAAAAGACGATAGTTGTTCAATGCATGGACAATGAAATCTGTTCACCTTCGAGGTCACTTCGAGGTCTTTCTTCACTCTCAGCGACGCACTGTGCTCTAACTGGTTTGCCAAAATGCATTGCCAATCGACACTTCTCTTCTGTCGCACTTTCGTCTGTGTCCGCTAAATTCCTGCACCGCTCTACCCCTCTACGGGGGTATCGCAAAAGCAGACTGCGGTTACACAAAAGACGATTGATGTACCATGCATGGCAAACTGTGACCAGCACCCTATTTTCTTTTCCTCCACACAAAAATCCATTTGTTAGATAATGGTCTACCTGTTTCCCAATCTTTTCTAAAAATCGCATCCCTCTCCTTCCTGGGGAATCCACTTCCCCACTTTTCAGACTGACTGGCCCACTGTGGTGTTCCATCTGTCTAAAACGCAAAATCAGTCGACAACTACCTTTGTCGCACTTTCGTCACTCTTTTTGTAAAAACTGCCCCGATCACTATGGTCGTAAAAGCAGTATACGAACTGTAGCGACGATTGATGTCTCTTGCGTTGACACTTGTGACCCACTCTGGTGAGCCAGCCAGTCTTTTCAAATCTATCTAAAAAAAAAAAACCCCCAGTTGCAAATCTACCACACCTCTCTTCTGCGCTCCGAAATACCAGACTCTTTAGCCATTCCGAGGTACCACTTTGAGGAACTCTGTCCTAGGTTGAGGCGGGACAAGCGGGACTTTTGGGAATCAAAGTGGAACTCGCGAAAGAGTTATGGTGGACATGCAGAAGGAGTCTCTGTGGATTTTTGCATCAACTTTTCGTTTAATAGACGAAAAGCGGTAGACAGTTCATACTTGTTCGGCTTGCTGATCAGTCTTTGACTGATTGTATGCAAGTCAGCCGACATAGGTATGAACCGTCATTATACCAACTCGGTCCTGCAAAAAATATAACTCTGTCAATTACTGCTGGCTTATGGTTCGATGATACCTGGTATTGCAATTGGCTGAAGCATGTCACCTTCTACGGCACTGTCTTCTAACATCCAATAACCCGCATACCACCTACTGAGGTATCCTGACGTTACTGATGCCGCATGAAACTCACCTAAGACCATACACTCTAGGAGCAACTATTCAAAAAATTCGAGATACTCTCACAACGGTACTCTTACCAATACCTCCCCTAGTTTGCGCACTTATATTTTTCTCGAATTTTTAAGCGTAAACTAGTAAGAATAGTTGCTCTTGTGTATGAACTCTTAAACACCACAACTTAAATCTTGTTCGTCCCATTCCGCCAGTTTCCATCCCACATTGGTGCGCTCTCTCTTTTCCCGCACCAATGAAGAAACTAAACATGGATGGATCCTCGCAAAAAAGATCCATCTGGAATGTTGGGCCCAAAAAGAAAAAAAAAAAAAAAATCAACTCGTGAGTGCGCGCTTAAAAATAGTTAGTGTCTCGTAGCTTCTCTTAAATCGGTACGCGTGGTCCAACAGCAATGGACAAATCGTCGCTTAGGGACTCGGGCGGTAAATATCGGTACGCGATTGGTATATACACCAATGGATTCGCTTCGTATTTCGGTACGCGATTGGTATATGCA
Source organism: Drosophila cardini (assembly GCA_018903735.1). Taxonomy (NCBI): domain Eukaryota; kingdom Metazoa; phylum Arthropoda; class Insecta; order Diptera; family Drosophilidae; genus Drosophila; species Drosophila cardini. The sequence goes on from JAEIGM010000333.1 coordinate 21,951, forward strand.
CCAATGGATTTTTCGTCGTTTTCTTTTCGTTGCCTCGGGGCAAATTTATATATTAAATCGAGTGGCAGCAGTATCATCGGGAACCATCGGTTATCGACGACGCCTATTATCGACGACTTCTTCCTGACAGGATGTATCGATGACCCCCCTCTCGTCCTCAATCGACGCCCCGTCACACGGACATAGACGGCTCTTCCCATCGCTACATGTGAGTCTTATCTTCATTATCTTGTCCCATATCTCTCTCTCCCTCTTATCAATAGTAGCCTGATAACAGGCCAGCAGGCTTCCGGCCCTTCCTCAATTATTTTTCCTCTCGGCCACAAGCATATTCGGCCTCTCTCTCTAGCACATTGTGCCTGGGCCTCTCGGCCCTCTCCCTTGTCTCTGGCCCGCTGTCTCTAGCTGCTAGTCCACTCACTGCCCTGACACTCTCGTGTGCGCCTGTACTTTCCCAGCACACAAGCGACCCATTTTTTCTAGCGTCCATCGACGCTCTCGTGTGTGCTTGGACTTTCCTGCCGCACAAGCGACCCGTCTTCTTGCGTCCGTCGACGCTCTCGTGTGTGCCTGGATTTTCCACCCGCACAAGCAACCCTTTTTTATGGCCCTCTTCGTGTGCGTCTGTACTTTCCGCCCGCACAAGCGTCCCTTTTTCGTGAATGGGTTGACTAGCAACCCTTTCACCTTAAGCTCGACAGTAGCAACTTATTCACCTTACGATCGGCGCCCATTCACTGCCACGTACCTCTTTCTTGCTACTGTCGACGCTCTCGTGTGTGCCTGGATTTTCCAGTCGCACAAGCAGTCCCTTTTTCTCGTCCCTTTTTTATGGCCTGTCCCTTGCATCGGCCCAAGCAGCCCCTTTTTCTCGTCCCTTTTTTATGGCCTGTCCCTTTCATCGGCCCACGCGTCCCTTTTTGTGTGTGCCTGGAATTTCCAGTCGCACAAGCAGTCCCTTTTTCTCGTCGCACACTGCCGACGCTCTCGTGTGTGCCTGGATTTTCCAGTCGCACAAGCAGTCCCTTTTTTCTCGTCCCTTTTTTATGGCCTGTCCCTTCCTTCGGCCCACGCGTCCCTTTTTGAGTAGCAACCACTTCACCTTAAGCTCTGAAGTAGCAACTGCTTCAGCTTAAGATTGCGAGTTGGTTGCTACTCCATAGTTTTCCTTCGACATGTGGCTGGCGAGCTGAGTCAGTTCTTTTTCGGACGCGGTGGCGTCAACATCAACTCGTGAGTGCGCGCTTAAAAATAGTTAGTGTCTCGTAGCTTCTCTTAAATCGGTACGCGTGGTCCAACAGCAATGGACAAATCGTCGCTTAGGGACTCGGGCGGTAAATATCGGTACGCGATTGGTATATACACCAATGGATTCGCTTCGTATTTCGGTACGCGATTGGTATATGCACCAATGGATTTTTCGTCGTTTTCTTTTCGTTGCCTCGGGGCAAATTTATATATTAAATCGAGTGGCAGCAGTATCATCGGGAACCATCGGTTATCGACGACGCCTATTATCGACGACTTCTTCCTGACAGGATGTATCGATGACCCCCCTCTCGTCCTCAATCGACGCCCCGTCACACGGACATAGACGGCTCTTCCCATCGCTACATGTGAGTCTTATCTTCATTATCTTGTCCCATATCTCTCTCTCCCTCTTATCAATAGTAGCCTGATAACAGGCCAGCAGGCTTCCGGCCCTTCCTCAATTATTTTTCCTCTCGGCCACAAGCATATTCGGCCTCTCTCTCTAGCACATTGTGCCTGGGCCTCTCGGCCCTCTCCCTTGTCTCTGGCCCGCTGTCTCTAGCTGCTAGTCCACTCACTGCCCTGACACTCTCGTGTGCGCCTGTACTTTCCCAGCACACAAGCGACCCATTTTTTCTAGCGTCCATCGACGCTCTCGTGTGTGCTTGGACTTTCCTGCCGCACAAGCGACCCGTCTTCTTGCGTCCGTCGACGCTCTCGTGTGTGCCTGGATTTTCCACCCGCACAAGCAACCCTTTTTATGGCCCTCTTCGTGTGCGTCTGTAAAAATTAATATTTTTTCCAGCTACCCAACCCTTAACCTGCGTAATAATTTTTTGCCAATCTCGCGTCATAAATCGACACCTTTTGTCGCACTCTCGTCCGAAGCTTGCTGTAATCCTGCGCCGCTCTACCTTCTTAATGTCGGTATCGCAAAAGCAGTCTTCAAGTTCTCATTATGACGAGTGATGTTTGATGCAGGCAAAGTATTAAAAAATACGCAATCTCCCCAAAAAAAAAAAAAAAAAAAAAAACACCTCCCTATCAAATGACTTCACTCTTTAGAACCAAATTTCAGTGTCCAACCAGCATAGTCACTCGACTTAGTCGGACTTTCGTCTGTGTCTTGCGTAATTTCTGCACCGCTCTACCCTCAATATTGCTGGTATCGCAAGAGCAGATAGCAATCACGCCAAAAGACGATAGTTGTTCAATGCATGGACAATGAAATCTGTTCACCTTCGAGGTCACTTCGAGGTCTTTCTTCACTCTCAGCGACGCACTGTGCTCTAACTGGTTTGCCAAAATGCATTGCCAATCGACACTTCTCTTCTGTCGCACTTTCGTCTGTGTCCGCTAAATTCCTGCACCGCTCTACCCCTCTACGGGGGTATCGCAAAAGCAGACTGCGGTTACACAAAAGACGATTGATGTACCATGCATGGCAAACTGTGACCAGCACCCTATTTTCTTTTCCTCCACACAAAAATCCATTTGTTAGATAATGGTCTACCTGTTTCCCAATCTTTTCTAAAAATCGCATCCCTCTCCTTCCTGGGGAATCCACTTCCCCACTTTTCAGACTGACTGGCCCACTGTGGTGTTCCATCTGTCTAAAACGCAAAATCAGTCGACAACTACCTTTGTCGCACTTTCGTCACTCTTTTTGTAAAAACTGCCCCGATCACTATGGTCGTAAAAGCAGTATACGAACTGTAGCGACGATTGATGTCTCTTGCGTTGACACTTGTGACCCACTCTGGTGAGCCAGCCAGTCTTTTCAAATCTATCTAAAAAAAAAACCCCCAGTTGCAAATCTACCACACCTCTCTTCTGCGCTCCGAAATACCAGACTCTTTAGCCATTCCGAGGTACCACTTTGAGGAACTCTGTCCTAGGTTGAGGCGGGACAAGCGGGACTTTTGGGAATCAAAGTGGAACTCGCGAAAGAGTTATGGTGGACATGCAGAAGGAGTCTCTGTGGATTTTTGCATCAACTTTTCGTTTAATAGACGAAAAGCGGTAGACAGTTCATACTTGTTCGGCTTGCTGATCAGTCTTTGACTGATTGTATGCAAGTCAGCCGACATAGGTATGAACCGTCATTATACCAACTCGGTCCTGCAAAAAATATAACTCTGTCAATTACTGCTGGCTTATGGTTCGATGATACCTGGTATTGCAATTGGCTGAAGCATGTCACCTTCTACGGCACTGTCTTCTAACATCCAATAACCCGCATACCACCTACTGAGGTATCCTGACGTTACTGATGCCGCATGAAACTCACCTAAGACCATACACTCTAGGAGCAACTATTCAAAAAATTCGAGATACTCTCACAACGGTACTCTTACCAATACCTCCCCTAGTTTGCGCACTTATATTTTTCTCGAATTTTTAAGCGTAAACTAGTAAGAATAGTTGCTCTTGTGTATGAACTCTTAAACACCACAACTTAAATCTTGTTCGTCCCATTCCGCCAGTTTCCATCCCACATTGGTGCGCTCTCTCTTTTCCCGCACCAATGAAGAAACTAAACATGGATGGATCCTCGCAAAAAAGATCCATCTGGAATGTTGGGCCCAAAAAGAAAAAATCTCTGTGGATTTTTGCATCAACTTTTCGTTTAATAGACGAAAAGCGGTAGACAGTTCATGCTTGTTCGGCTTGCTGATCAGTCTTTCACTGATTGTATGCAAGTCAGCCGACATAGGTATGAACCGTCATTATACCAACTCGGTCCTGCACAAAGATAACTCTGTCAATTACTGCTGGCTTATGGTTCGAAGATACCGGTACTGCAATTGGGCTGAAGCATGCCACCTTCTACGGCATTGTCTTCAAACACCCAATAACTCGCATACCATTATAGAGGTATCATAGCGTTACTGATGCCGCACGCAACTCACTTAAGACCATACACTCTATGAGCATCTATTCAAAAACTCGAGATACTCTCACAACGGTACTCTTACCAATACCTCCCCTGGTTTACGCACTTATCTTTTTCTCGAGTTTTTAAGCGTAATCCAGTAAGAATATTTGCTCTTGTGTATGTAATCTTAGATATCATAACTTAAATCTTGTATTATCCCATTCCGCCAGTTTCCATCCTACATTGGTGCTCTATCTCTTTCTCGCACCAATGAAGAAACTAAACACGGATGGATCTTCGCAAAAGGATCCATCTGGAATGTTGGATATAGAGAAAAAAAAAATGTGTGGAGTAAGAATGTGGGGAGGAGTAATGTGTGCATACACTGGATTGTAGATGTAGTAGTGGTGGCAGAATAAGCCTTTTTATGTCTAAGCTCTGGCCTAATTATATTGTAAACAATTGTAATTGTAATTGAATAATGTGTATGTCGATTACTATATTGGAGTTGGAATTTGATTTAATTATATGTATGAATTATGGATTGAATTGAATATTTAAAGGTTGTGCCATAAGTAAATATTAAATATTTGGTTGGTATTTGTTTAATATATTTAGCCGTTTTAGAGTTAATTTTTGGTTTGTTTTTTATTGTTGCATTTTTGTGGCTATTTTTTGGCATCATTGACTGTTTTGGGCTGTTTTAGTAACCCTTTTTCCGTCTGTCCAATGTCCAGGGGTCTGTAATTCCGTTAGGTCAAAATATTTATGGCCTTGTTTACATGATCGTGACATTATCCGTTAGGGTCCTTTTTTGGATTTTTTGTTTTGATGTGAAAATTGCGTCGTAGAAATAATGAAATGACGCAGTTGGTGGCTTGGGCGAGGCTTCATTCGGTTTTAAAATTGTTGATGGTGTCAGTCGTGAATGGACAGCGAATAAGCAAAGTCGTGAATGGACAGCGAATAAGCAAAGTCGTGAATGGACAGCGAAGTGTCGTGAATGGACAGCGAATGAGCAAAGTCGTGAATTGACAGCGAATAAGCGAAGTCTCGGTTATACAGCGAATGAGCAAAGTCGTGGTTACACAGCGAAGAAGTTGAATAATCGCATCAAGTCGTGAAATCGGTGAAATCCTTGAAAGGATTTTGAACAATTCGACAGTGACAATATGTAAAAGACAGTGAATCCTTGAAGGATATTAATTGAAAATGAATAATTATAAACAATTGTTTTTTGTGTGTTGGAAATAATCAAGTCGTTATATTGGTGAATCCTTGAAAGGACTTCGAAAAATTAATAAACAATTGCTACTATGCTGCCAATAAATATACAAAATTAACTTGAACATACTGTGAATGGAAGTGTATGCGTGAATGACTGAAGGAAGGAAGGAAGGAAGTTTCACTACATTCCCCGTCCCAATATCTCTGGAAATCAATGACGCCCTGAAAACAGAATCTCTACATCAATGAATCAACGGTGGAAACAAACACTCATCACGGAAAATAATTCAACAACAAAAATTCAAATCTCAACAATATTATTGAAAAATTACGTTTGTGTGGCTCGGGTGAGTTCCAAATATCTCAATTTTTCCATTTTTCAATTAACATTTCCGCTTTTTTGCAATTCAAATACTCGCTTAACTTCTCAATCTATGTAAAACTGCTGTCTCTTTCTTAAAAAATTTATTCTTTAAATATATATCCTTTGACACAAGACATTTGACTTAGTTACTGACACACTTTTCTACTCTGACCTTAAAAATGACGAAAAAGAAACGTTCCAAAGGGCCGGGAAGTTCGCAGGCCAACACTAGTGCCAAATCTGATAGTGAATCAAATAATTCATTATCGGATGTTTCAACTGAAACAATACGTAAATTAACACCTCAGGGCCAAAATGCTATAAGTAAAATTATACATCTTTTAACGAATAGTGAGTCTGAGGATGAAACTAATCGTATAATTGACATTCTTGAATGTTCTCAATCGCCCAAAGCTGCACGCTTATTGCCAGTAGGGAATTCTCAATCCACATTAGCTACTCAGACTATCGCATCTAAAACATCCCAGAATATTCCAGAACTAGAACAAACTCAATCCCAATCTCAGCCCCAATTGGTTGCTCAGAAATCAACCGCTAAAAATCAAGAAGAAAAAACATTAGAAAATAATGTTGAAATGCCGCCGGCAAATATTTTTCTATCGGCATCAAATCCTGACCTATCTCAAACACAAGCAGAAACATTGAATACGCCGTCGGCAAACGTACAGTCGTTTAGGAGCTCTCAAACATTGGTTTTGCCATCGTCAGGTAGTCAATCATTCATTGGTTTCCAAACTGCTTCTCAAATTGCCTCTCAGACTGTCTCTAAAAATATAAATAAAAATAAAAATATATCTCATACTGCACCTCGTAGTAGCACATCAAACATTAGCCATCAAACAGATTCTCAGATCACTCTCTCTCAAACTAGTATTAGTAGTACTGGTACTACTGCTAGTACTAGCACACAGCCACAGAATAAGACAAATCTTACTAGCTCCATGCCTGCTCGCAATCCAAATGAATGGATAATAAAGCCTTCAACTAGCACTCTTACTGATACTCAGCCTGTTTCTCAAACTATTGTCTCGCAAATAACTCAATCTGCATTGCATATGCATTCACCACAGACTGTACCTGGCTCGGCCCAAGAGTCTGGCTCAAATTCCCAAATTCCAAAAGCTTCAATTCATTCCGAATTATTTAAAAATCCAAATCATTCTGCTGTCAATTACAAGCAACGTTTCTCAAATCCTGAAATTATTAAAAATACTCGTCGTAATGATGCTCGATTACAAATTCGCTCAAAATCATCCAGCTCGCGAACTGAACAGCAAGATGCTGGCAGAAGCATGAATAGCTTAAACCGTCCCTTAAATATTCTAAATTCTAGTGACTTTGAATCAAGCGACTTTGAAACAAATAGATGTGAAGTAATGGAAATACCAGATACTGACTCTAATTCAAACTCTGACGATGAAAACTGTACTATTGCAACTCCAGTAACTAGATTAAATGCCACTCTAGGTACCCAATCACCATCAAGCTTTACAACCACACATTGCAACAACAACAATAATAATAATAACAATAATCGAACGTCTAATCCTAAATCTCCACAGATTTGGATTAAATATATGGGTAATTTTGAAGAACTTTCCAAAGAAATTAGCTCAAAAATCAATAATAATACTTATGTCATTAAATTAGGCGGTCCAAATTTAATTCGCTTTAATTCCAATACACCAGATACTTATCGTGCTCTCATTAAATTCTTTACATTATCAAAAATTGAATATCACACCTATCAGCCGCGCACTGAGCGCTCTCTTCGTATTGTCATACGTGGCATACACTCATCCACTCCCCCCGAACGTATACACAATGAACTGACAAGCTTAGGCTTTACTGTTCGCAGCACTTTTAATCCAACATTCAAAAATAATCATGGTCCCGGTACATATAATCCAAATTTGTTTTACATTGAGCTAGATCCTGATAATGAAAATAACTCAAAAATCTTTGAAATAAATACCCTCTGTCACTACTCGGTGCGCATCGAATGGCGTCGGACTAATGAATCATTAGTTCAATGCCAGCGATGCCAAAACTTTAATCATACCGCTAAATACTGCCACCGGGCACCAGTATGCGTTAAATGCGGCCAGGGTCATTTGACTCAAATCTGCACGAAACCAAAAGAAATCCCAGCCAAATGTGGCAATTGCCAAGGCAATCATACTGCCAACTATCGTGGTTGCCCACATTTTCTCAAACTACAAGCAAATAAAACTCAGTCCCAACAACAACAACAGCGAAATAATAACAATAATATACAAAATCCTCAACAATTGCAAAATTCAAATCCAATTCAAAACCGTTCACAAAATATTCCAAGATCAGTAAATCGACAGCCATTAGCCCAAAATCAAATCCCTTTCCGCCCCAACAATAACAACAACAACAACAACAACAATTATCATCAAAATAGAAATCTAATTAACAATAGATACAACAATAATAATAATTATAATCGTAGACAAACACAAGGACAAAATAATGATTTTCAGCAGCTGCTTGGGCATGCTTCAAGTCTTAATCAAAATTCAAATTCTAATGAATCTTTTCAAATAATTGTAAGATTATTTGAAAAACATTCAAAAATCATCTCTGAGCTGCAAGATCAAATGCGCTCATTATATAATCTTCTATCACCACAGTCAGTTCCAAATACTTATGCCTCTGTAGTTGCAAATACCAGTAATTCTACAATAAACAGCTCCCCATCAATTGATGCAGGTAGCAATACAGTATCCTCACGCCAAACAGACACACAATGACTGCCATCCGAATATGTATATGGAATGCAAATGGCATTTCTCGACGAACCGATGAACTTTATCAATTTTTAAATTTAAATCACATAGACATTCTATTAGTTAGCGAAACTCATTTTACAAATAATTCTTATATTCATTTACCCGGATACAGTATTATAACAGCCAATAATCCAAATCGTCGTCTTCATATTGGCGGCGCTGCCGTTATCATTCGTACATCCCTTCCATATCAGCCACTCAGTTCAATTTGTGAAACATTCGTTCAAGCCGCATGTATTTCCATACCCACCCAGTTGGGCCATATACGTATTGCTGCATGCTATTGGCCACCAGGCCAAAGGCATGTTATCACCATGCCAATACTTGTAAATTTCTTCAATCAAATTGGTCCAAATTGCCTAATTGGTGGCGATTGGAATGCAAAAGACAGACTGTGGGGTAACTACCGCAGCTGCCCACGTGGCAAATTGTTATCAAATTTTATTCTCACCTCTCCGCAATACAATGTACTTACCTCAGCCGAACCCACACACTATCCAAGTAACAATAATATCCCATCTGTTATTGATTTTGCCATCTTCAATGGCATATCACCGCATAGACTCTCAATTCGTCGTCAAATGGATTTATCAAGCGATCATATACCATTGATTATAGACTTTGCTATCTCTTCTCATTTTTCTGTTACACAAAACTCTCGCCTACTTAGTCGTCATTCAAATCTAAAATTATTTCGCAGACAATTAAATGCTGATGTTAATTTAAACATTGAAATTAATTCAAATAATGATGCAGACGATGCCCTCAATAATTTTGTCAATAAAATATATGATGCAGCAAATTTCGCATCACAAAATTCCAACTCAAATTTGCATCGCAATCGAAACTATCGTCCCACTGATCTCTCTCGTCCACCGCTCAAAGCTGAAATAATTGAATTAATTCGTCAAAAACGTAATATGCGTAAGCGCTACACGCGCACAAGACGCTTCGAGCATCGCCAGGAATGGCAACAGGCCAGTAGACAATTATCACAACTATTGCATAGGACACGTTCGGAACACTTCAATAATATCCTTTCAAATGCCGATCCGAATAAAAAGGGCGGCTTTAATTTGTGGCGAGCTTGCCGGGGCCTCAAAGAGCAGCCCCACAAGCATATGCCGGTCAAAAATCAGCAAGGCATTTGGTGTCAGACAGTCAGCGAACAGGTTGAGGCATTCGCTGATGAACTGGAAAATCGTTTCAAACCCTACAACATCAGTCCCATTCAGCATGTACAATATGTCAATGAAACTCTTCAATCTTTAAATTCAAATTCAAATTCAAATCCAAATAGCATAAATTTTCCATCATACATTCGTCATATAACATTTCAAGAAATAAAAACAAATATTAAACTTTTACAAAATAATAAAGCCCCTGGTAGAGATAAAATTGACAATTTTGTCCTTAAATCTTTGCCACATCGTGCAATAATATTTTTATTAAATCTCTTCAATTGTCTGCTCCGTCTGTGTTACTTTCCAAATGAATGGAAATGTGCTACAATCACAATGATACCAAAGGGTGGTGGTAAATCCCTTTCTGAACTAGCAAATTATCGTCCGATTAGTCTTCTTCCGTCTATGTCAAAGCTTTTTGAGAGAATAATATTTACACGGCTTCAAGAGCAAATTGATCAAATTCATTTAATACCAAATCATCAATATGGCTTCAGAGAGGGCCATAGTACAATTCAGCAGATTCACAGAATAGTACATCATGTAAATACTGGCTTTGAGAATGGTCATAGTACTTCAGCAGTATTTATAGACATCTCCCAGGCTTTTGATCGAGTCTGGCACGATGGCCTATTTCTTAAACTCAAATCTCACATATCCCCATCACTCTATCAAATCATCAAATCTTTCCTCACAAATCGCTCTTTCGCTGTCAGAGAAAGAGGTATTCTATCGTCCATTCGTCCGATTCTTGCCGGTGTCCCACAAGGTAGTGTCCTTGCCCCATTACTTTATAACATTTTCACATACGATATGCCAGCTACAACAGATACATTCAAATCATACAATAATACGCTGACAGCAACGTACGCTGATGACACAGCATTTTTAATCACCGGCCATATTAGTAATATTACCGATTGTATGCAACGTCACTTAAATACATTCATTACATGGTCAAATAATTGGAATATCAAAATAAATTGCTCAAAATCCAAGCATTTGATATTCTCTCTACAAAATCGCATCGTATGGCCCGATGTGTCTATAAATAACATAATAATCCCATCAACAAATTCAGCAAAATATCTTGGACTTCATTTAGATCGCAAATTGCTTTGGACTCGCCATATCCACATCACAAAACAATCAATTTTAACAAAAATCAAAAATTACAACTGGCTTTTAAATCATAGATCCCGTCTTTCTCAATCAAATAAATTATTAATCTACAAACAGATTATAGCTCCCTGCTGGCAATATGGCATTGAGCTATATGGCACAGCAGCTAATACAAACATTAGAATATTACAAGTATGTCAGAACAAAGTCCTTAGACTGATAACATCACCGCCCTATTACGTTTCAAACCGGACAATACACAATGACCTAAAAATCTCTTCTATATGGGATCAGATAAATTTACACGCTTCGAGATATTGGAACCACCTACATTCACACACTAACATAACAATCAAACCGGTATTCAATAGTACCGGCCGTCACTTAAAACGTACATGGCCTATTGAGCTTCGCTTTAGAAAAGCTCCAAATAGTGCCCTATAAAAAATACAATGATTCAATAATCTTTACAAATTATCAACATCAAATAGCCCGGATTCATCATCATTCATCACCGTTCAGCGTCATCATCATCATAATGAACTCAAACCATAGATATGATACAAACATGCCACTATTTCCAACATCCATTTACACATTCCATACACATCACATTATTTCAAGCATAAGATTCATCAGCACAACCACCGCCATCGTCATGACAACATTTACAATAAATGCACACATCATGTATACAACCAATCTACACGGCTACATCATCTTTCCCACGGACACATTCACCACTGCATTCGTCACAGTCATCACATAATCATCCATCGCTCAACTAAAATTACATCAATTTCACGAAACAACATCAATATACAATAGACAAACATTTGTTATCAAACACAATACCGGCACAAACAACACTTCTAACAATCTTCTTCCTTCTCTCAATCCACAGCTGGCCTATTCAGCTGTCAAACAAAAAACACGAATTCATCAAGCAAGTTGTACATGCAGATCGCAGCAACTACACAATCGTCAATCCTCCAGCGTCGTTGGATTATTCCTGCGCCGTTGGACTTCCATCACATCCCCCGCTCTTCAGCCCCGTTGAACATCACACCCGCGTCGTTGGACAACAACGCCGCCATGCAAAAACATCATCTTTCCGTTCAGCGTCGCCGTTGGACTTCACTCTGGATATCCCTCTGTTCGCCGTTGGACATCCCTCCTTCGTCGTTGGACACCATTCCAGACATCCCTCCGTTTCGCCGTTGGACATCACACTTGCGTCGTTGGACAACAACAACAACGCCGACATTTCCAACATCACCCCGTTCAGCGCCACCGTTGGACTCTACACTGGTCATCCCTCCTTTTTCGCCGTTGGACATCCCTCCTTCGTCGTTGGATACAGACATACACCACACACCAGTCATCACTCCAGCGTAGCATACAACAAAGTTATCCGCTACGTTGGACACACACATCACACATCAGTCCTCATACAACAACCAGCAACAATTGGCTAAAATAAACACATTTGTTTGGCATCGAGAGGACCAAACAAGACCGCAGCACCACATCTGACCAGTACAACATTGGGTACTTTGGATCAGATGTCCAAAATCCTCTCATCATTAAGAACACCTCATCACATCAGCAGGATAAAGGCGCAGTACTAAACTACATCATGCGTCGAAACCGCTCTCAATATAGTATAGTTAAGTTTAATATCTAATTTTAATTATTATAATACCAATGTCATAATCTTAATATTAGCCTATTAAGTTCCCCCACATCCCCCCCCTTATTTTTGTAAAACTTAACTATATTTAGTCATAAAATAAATCTTAGGTTGAAGGCGTCCAAGCGCCCTTCAACTGAAACAAGAAAAAAAATCATTATACCAACTCGGTCCTGCACAAAAATAACTCTGTCAATTACTGCTGGCTTATGGTTCGAAGATACCGGTACTGCAATTGGGCTGAAGCATGCCACCTTCTACGGCATTGTCTTCAAACACCCAATAACTCGCATACCATTATAGAGGTATCATAGCGTTACTGATGCCGCACGCAACTCACTTAAGACCATACACTCTATGAGCATCTATTCAAAAACTCGAGATACTCTCACAACGGTACTTTTACCAATACCTCCCCTGGTTTACGCACTTATCTTTTTCTCGAGTTTTTAAGCGTAATCCAGTAAGAATATTTGCTCTTGTGTATGTAATCTTAGACATCATAACTTAAATCTTGTTTTATCCCATTCCGCCAGTTTCCATCCCACATTGGTGCTCTATCTCTTTCTCGCACCAATGAAGAAACTAAACACGGATGGATCCTCGCAAAAGGATCCATCTGGAATGTTGGGTATAAAGAAAAAAAAAAAAAAAAAAAAAAGCTGGCCTATTCAGCTGTCAAACAAAAAACACGAATTCATCAAGCAAGTTGTACATGCAGATCGCAGAAACTACACCATCGTCAATCCTCCAGCGTCGTTGAGTTATTCCTGCGCCGTTGGACTTCCATCACATCCCCCGCTCTTCAGCCCCGTTGAACATCACACCCGCGTCGTTGGACAACAACGCCGCCATGAAAAACATCATCTTTCCGTTCAGCGCCGCCGTTGGACTTCACTCCGGACATCCCTCTGTTCGCCGTTGGACATCCCTACTTCGTCGTTGGACACCATTCCGAACATCCCTCCGTTTCGCCGTTGTACATCACACTAGCGTCGTTGGACAATCAACGCCGACATTACCAACATCACCCCGTTCAGCGCCACCGTTGGACTCTACACTGGTCATCCCTCCCTTTTCGCCGTTGGACATCCCTCCTTCGTCGTTGGATACAGACATACACCACACACCAGTCATCACTCCAGCGTAGCATACAACAAAGTTATCCGCTACGTTGGACACACACATCACACATCAGTCCTCATACAACAACCAGCAACAATTGGCTAAAATAAACACATTTGTTTGGCATCGAGAGGACCAAACAAGACCGCAGCACCACATCTGACCAGTACAACATTGGGTACTTTGGATCAGATGCATTATATCCTCTCATCATTAAGAACACCTCATCACATCAGCAGGATAAAGACGCAGTACCAAGCTACATCATGCGTCGAAACCGCTCTTAATATAGTATAGTTAAGTTTAATATCTAATTTTAATTATTATAATACCAATGTCATAATCTTAATATTAGCCTATTAAGTTCCCCCAATACCCCCCACACCCCCTAATTTTTTGTAAAACTTAACTATATTTAGTCATAAAATAAATCTTAGGTTGAAGGCGTCCAAGCGCCCTTCAACTGAAACAAGAAAACGGTCCTTTCAAAGGACACAAATCTCCTCCTTCTCTTTTTCTAATAAACCTATCCCTCAAATCTATTCTTAAACTCTTTTCTACACAAAAACAAATAGACAATTAAGGATACTTATATATGGAAAATTCAATTCATATATATGTGTGCTTAATCTGCCTACCTTAATCCATCTGCCACTAAACTCTAAACAATATAATTAACAACTTTAAATCTAAATCTTAATCAACACTAAAACTAAAACTTAAACTAACTTTCATACTATCTACTAAAACAAAAACAAATTCAGACAAAATACTAATGCCTTTTTTCGACCCCCATCTAGTTAAAAATTGAGGCGCTCCCGGAACAGCGCTTTAGTTAACAACTCATCGAGGGAAATCACCTGAAGTCATCAACTATCACGAACACATCGCAAAACTACAACCTGCAAAAGCGACTTTAGAAAGGCGTCAAACGGTCCCTATCAAGGATAGGGACCACCACACAAATTTTTTTCTATCCTTTAATTCTTTTCTATATTTTTAAACACTACAAATCAAAACTAACTTTCACACTATCTACTAAAATAAAAATAAATTCAGACAAAATACTAATGCCTTTTTTCGACCCCCATCTAGATAAAAAATGAGGCGCTCCCGGAACAGCGCTTTATTTAACAACTCATCGTGGAAAATCACCTGAAGACATCAACTACGTGGGATCAGACTCAACAGATCATCTATAAAACGTCCTTCGCATCATCATCAACATCCAACGCTGCAGTCCCCGGATAATCTTAAGATTTTTAACATATATTTTAAGATAGTTTTCTCCATTTATCAGAATTAGGCAGCTCTTTCTTTATCAGTATTCTTAAAAATCAGCAAGTTTAGAGAAAATTCTCCTCCCCCTCAAGATAGAACTCGTTCTCTAACTGTTTCCAACATCGTTAAACAGGTATCAATCCTGGTTAGAAATCACACCTTGTATTAGATTCAAACCCCATCCTCAACTAAGCCATTGTTTGTTGTATCACATACAGATACTCATCTTCTCCTTCTGCACAACTCCTTGTGCAATTTATACATTGCACCAAAATCAGGCCAAAATTTGTTTCACTTGACTTAGCCTCTTCAACCTTAGGGCAATCTTAGTTACTCTTCAGGCAACCCTCTTAACCTATTCTATACCTATTAAAACTATTCTATTGCTAAACTTTAACTCTAAATACTTTACTCTACTCCTTAACTCAAATACTTTATCTAAACTTTCCATCACTCAGCAAAACCGTACTATATACGGGCTGAGCGATAAAACAGACTGGTGTCTGGTGTCATTGGACCACTTGTTGTTGCTATTAGCAACTCAACGTCCAATCTGACTTTAAAAAATGCATTGATGAGTGTCAAAAATTCTGTCAAAATCTATAAAATATGTCAAAACTCAGACACTACGGTTCAAAGCATTACTCTACATTTCATTATTCTATCTCTAAAACTCCTTCTTACACAAAACTGTTGCCGTTTGCCCCTAGAATAAATTGTACTTCTCTCAGTAGTCCTAACAAGTGCTGTTCAAATTCGAAAAGGGTCGTTCTAATTATTTTTAATCACTATTTTAGTGAACGGCACTTAAGCCGCTATATTTTTCGCTGCTAGTTTCCTCCCCTGCAAAAATGTTCTGCAAAAATTCGTTTTGTATATTCCATGATCGCATTTCCCAAATTGTTTCAATGTATTAGGCTCATTAACAATCTATACTAACGTATAGATTCATATTTCAATTTAAAATATATTTCTAACTGTAATTTAATCGTTACCTCTGTAAATGGCTCTTTGGCCACTATATTGTTCGCTGCCAATTATTCCCCTGCAAAACTACTTCTACAAAAATTCATTTTATTTTCTCTAAAATCGCATTTTCCAAACTATTTGTATAAATTGGGCTTATTAACAATCTATACTAACGTATAGATTCATATTTTAATTAAAATATTTTTCTAACTATATTTTAATCGTTACCTTCGTAATTGGCTATCAGGCCACTCAAATGTTCGTTGCCAGTTATTCCCTTGCAAAACCACTTCTGCAAAAAATTCATTTTATATTATTTTATATATTTTATTTTTAAAATATAGTTCAAACTGTATTTTAATCGCTACCTTTGTAAATGGCTCTTAAGCCGCTATTTTGTTCACTGCCAGTTATTCCCCTGCAAAAATGTTCTGCAAAAATTCATTTAATCGCA
>JAEIGM010000375.1:0-32810 GCA_018903735.1 Drosophila cardini
GTATTAGACATAGGCATAGTTTGTCTTTTGTATATTTTTGCTAAATATAGGAATAACAAAAACAGACATTGTATTTGTTAGATATTGTATGTTAGATTGGTTTTTTTTTAAATTTTCAAATAGTGTCATGTTAAAGAATGGGTGAAATAAATAAGAATTACATGTTTGGATATAGTTGGCATTTTGTGGTGTTAAATGGTTAGTATATTTTAAATTGATTAGTGCTGTAAATGGTGAATTTATTTAGTTTGATAAGTGTTGGGAGTGGCTGAAATGTTTAGAGTAGTGTTGTAAATGGTTGTAGTAAGTGTTGTAAATGTGGTGGAAGTGCTCAGAGTCAAGTGTTGTAAATGGTTGTATTGAGGGTTGTAATGGGTGAATTTAAGTGTTGAGGGCGTGGTTGGGTGGAGTGTAAGAATGTATGAGAGCGTGCGACCGTGGAGCGAATGGAGGTGATATTACTGCGCACACACGTGTGAGGAATGGAGGTATTATGTGTGGAGTAAGAATGGGGGGTAGGGGGAGTAATGTGGTAGACCGAATGGGGAGTGAATTTGGGGAGTATTTGGCCGGTATGTGGGGGGTGGAATGGAGAGTAGTGATGGGAGTATAATGGTTGGTGGCAGGAATGTGTTAGCCTTTTTTATGTCTGATTTGGCAAATTTATGTCAAAAATGAAGTTGAATAATTGTATATTTATTTTTATTTTGGAATGAGTTTTGTTATATATATGTAGATAATATAATATATTATTTTTGCTAATTCTATATTTGTTGGTAGTTTTTATATATTTAGCCTTTAGCTTTTGGTTTCCTTTGTGGGTGTGTTGGTTCCGGGTTTCGTTCTTTTCCGTCTCCTCCGGGTCTTTTTGGGTCTTGGTTTGGGGGCTGTTGGTTTCCTTGTTTGGATGGTGAGCTTGGTGGTGGGGGTTTTGTTGATTTTTATGGTTTGATTTAGTTTGTTTTCGTTGAGTTGAACTAGCAAGTTTGTTGCGTTCGGTTGAATTGAATTAGCAAGTTTGTTGCGATCGGTTGAGTAAAAAGTGACAAGTTTGTCGCGATTCGGTTGAGTTAAAATTGACAATTGAAGTTAGAAAAAAAGTTTGAAAGTATAAAAATAGTAAAAGTGTTATGGAGAAATAATAATAAATAAATGATTTAAGTACAGTCATGTTAAAATATGAACTGAATGTTTAAATAAAATAAATTGTGTGTGCAATTGTGCACAAAGACTTAATGAAACTTAAACTAAAAATCGGCAAATAAAATGAAAAACGAACTCAGTGAATTCTTGTGTGATTGGAATGAAATCAGACGTTATTCATTAAAGACGAAATCATCCCCCGTAATTTGCTTATTCTGACTGACTGGAAGGAAGGAAGGAAGGAAGGAAGAGCATCTACGGCAACTGCATCAAGAATGTAATTTCTGGACAGAAGGAAGACTTGAAACAATTTTGTGGCGATTGACGTTTTTGCCGTCGGCAATTCTGAAATTGCATAGTGACATCATCCCCCGTAAATTGGCTATTTCTGGACAGAAGAAGGAAGATTTTCAGACTATGGTGGACACCGTGGGATTCAGCTTGGATTGAAGATTTGAAACTACAGTGGACTCCGTTGGATTCATACAAGAAGACATTTCTGCTCGGGTAAAAGTCCAATATCTCATTTTTTCCAATTATCTTTCCTATATCTATTTAATTTTTCATAAATATAATATATTTAACTTTCCTTTGACAAATACAAGACTGAGTGACTGACAAGAATGACTAAAAAGAAACGTAATAAGGGGCTTAGCCCAAATACTAGTAGTCAAAGCAGTAATAATAGATCGGACAGTGAATCTACTACCTCTCAATCGGACGTTTCAACAGAAACAATTAAAAAATTATCACAAAAAGGCCAAAACGCTGTCAATAAAATAATACATATGTTGACAAATAGTGACTCTGATGACGAGACAAATAGAATTATTGATATCTTAGAATGCTCGCAATCACCAAAAGCAGCTCGCGTATTGCCAGTAGCTGTTTCCACTCCGAACCCCCCACTACAACTCCCACACCCACACCCATCACCAGCTTCAGCCTTAGCTCAATCCGAAACACAATCTCAATCTCAAACAAATGAACAAAATATTTCTATTTCAACCCCTTCACAAGCGATCGATGTTTTGCCGTCGGCAAATACACAAGTGCCCAGTGCATCTCAAACAGCTTCTGGCAGCATCCAGACGGCAAATACACAAGTGCCCAGTGCATCTCAAACAGGCAATGATAGCATCCCGTCGGCAATTACACAATTGCCTAGTACATCACAAATAGCCGCTGATATCATTTCACCGGCAATTACTCAATCATTTAGCGCATCTCAAACAGCTTCTGATAACATATTATCAAAAAATAGCCCAAATACTGCTCCGGTCACAACAACAGCTGCTAACATAGCAACTGAATCAAATAATAACTCTCAAACTGTTTTTAACAATTTTATTGTCCCAGCCTCAATCAATTTAGCTTCTCCTGTTTTATCGATTAGCTCAAATCAACGTCAATCTCAAACAAAATCCATATCAGAATTAGCAAAAAATAATAATTTTACAGCTTCTAGCTATAAACAACTTTATCCAGATCATGAAAATATGAGAGACGCTCGACGTAATGTTACTCGCGCTCAAACTCGTTCAAATTCAGCAAATTCACGTTCCGATCAGCAAGATGCTGGCAGAACAATCAATCAATTGAAAAGATCATGTAACATTTTACATAATAGCGATTTTGAATCAAGTGATGCAAATACAAATATAGATGACCCAGTAGAAATTACTGACTCTGAT
The DNA here is from genome assembly GCA_018903735.1 of Drosophila cardini. Lineage (NCBI taxonomy): Eukaryota > Metazoa > Arthropoda > Insecta > Diptera > Drosophilidae > Drosophila > Drosophila cardini. The sequence continues at coordinate 2,838 of JAEIGM010000375.1, forward strand.
ACAGATGACGAATATACAGAAAATGCCACACCAGTTCAGAGAGCAAATGCCACCCTTGGCACTCAGCCATTAAATACAAATATTACAACTAATACAACAATTACAACAAATGCCCCTGAACCCAAATCACCTCAGATTTGGATAAAATATTCGGGTAATTTCGAGGATTTATCTAGAAAAATTAGCGCTCACATAAATAACGATATGTATATAATGAAACTAGGCGGGCCGAATTTAATACGTTTCAACTCTCGGTCAGCGGACACTTATCGATTATTAATCAATTTCTTTTCAAAAACAAACATAGAATACCATACATACCAACCACGAACAGAGCGTTCTTTACGCATAGTTATACGTGGAATACACAATTCGACACCAATTGGACGAATAAATAAGGAACTTAGCAATTTGGGCTTTAAAGTTCGTAATATATTTAATCCAACTTTTAAAAATACTAACGCTCCCGGTACATTCTCTCCAAATATTTTCTTCATTGAATTAGAGCCCAACAATGAGAGTAATAAAAAAATTTTCGAGTTAAAAACTCTTTGCCAATACTCAATACGAGTCGAATGGCGTCGTACAAACGATTCTTTAGTACAGTGTCAACGCTGTCAGAATTTTAATCACACAGCCAGGTATTGTCATCGTGCTCCAGTTTGTGTTAAATGCGGTCAAGGGCATTTGACACAAGTGTGCACAAAATCCAGAGATATTCCCGCCAAATGCGGAAACTGCCAGGGTGATCATACAGCCAATTATCGCGGCTGTCCGCATTATATAAAATTAATCAATAGTAAAACTCAATCTTTACAAAATGTCAACAATAAAAACAATCAAAAAACAAATAACTCTTCTCCACCCACAACTACTTCTCGCTCTCAGCCCCAAACTCAAATACAACAATCAAAGCCTCAATCCACAAAAAACAACAACAACAATAACATACAAATTCGACAAAATCAGAATCAGACACAAAGACGAAATCAGCAAAATCCAAAATCATACAACAATAGTATTAGAAACATTAATCAAGCTCAAAACAATTTTCAGCTTCTCTTAGGACAAGCTACAAATCTCACATTATCCAATAACAATAACCCAGAGTTTAATCCATTCTCAATGATAGTTAGCATGTTTAAAAGCCATCAAGAAATAATTGGTGAACTTCAAGATCAATTGCGTATCTTACACAATCTCTTATCTCCTTCCAATGCCTCCCCCCCTAGAAGCTATGCATCGGTAGCGGCTGGAACAGCTGAAACCACAACAACAACAACATCAGGAGCAACCACAGCTCCAATTACAACAACAATAGCTCAATCTTCATGTCATACACCGGCTGAATGACTTGTATCCGATTAAGTTTATGGAATGCAAACGGCATTTCCAGGCGCTCAGATGAGCTCCAACAATTTTTACAATTAAATCGCATTGATATTATGCTAATAAGCGAAACCCATTTCAGTCAAAATTCACAAATTAATATTCCCGGTTATAGTATAATAACTGCTAACTCACCAAATCGCAGACTTCACACTGGTGGCGCTGCTATTATTATTTCAAACACATTATCATATCAGCCTCTATCATCCATATCAGAATCCTATGTTCAAGCAGCTAGTGTCTCAATACCGACAGAGCTTGGTCATTTACGCATTGTTGCATGCTATTGGCCACCAGGTCAGAGCAATCAAATAACAAATGAAATAATAAGAAACTTTTTCAATCAAATAGGACCCAATTGTCTCATAGGAGGCGATTGGAATGCTAAAGATAGACTTTGGGGAAACTATCGAAGCTGCCCTCGGGGAAAAATGTTCTCCGATTTCATATTAAATTCAGCTCAATATAATATTCTCACCACCGGTGAACCCACCCACTTTCCTAGCAATAGCAACATTCCGTCTGTAATAGATTTTGCAATTTTCAATGGAATTTCCCCACAACGCCTCTCAATTCGCCGCCAGATGGACTTAACTAGCGACCATATCCCTCTTATCATTGATTTAAAAGTATCTACACACTTCTCAATTATTCAAAATAATCGTTTACTTTCACGTCACTCAAATTTAAATAAATTTCGTCAAATACTAAATTCAAATATACACTTAAATGTAGAAATAAATTCTGTCCAAGACGCTGACGATGTTCTTAGCGTTTTTGTTAACAAAATCTATGAGGCAGCAAATTCAGCATCAACTTTTTCATCGTACAACAACAACAATAATAATAATAACAATCGTCTTTTTCGTTCTCATGATCCATCTCGTCCGCCATTAAATGCTGAAATAATCGAATTAATTCGATTAAAACGTAGACTCCGAAAACGCTATTGTCGCACAAGGCATTTTGAACATCGTCAAGCATGGCAACGTGTTAGCCATCATCTTTCTCAACTCTTACAAAAAAGCAGATCAGATCATTTCAATTATATGCTATCAAATGCAGATCCAAACAAGAAAGGTGGCTTTAATCTGTGGCGTGCTTGCCATGGACTTAAAGAGCAACCACATAAGCATATGCCAGTTAAGAAACAAGATGGTAGTTGGTGTCTAACCATAAATGAACAAGCTGAAGCCTTTGCGGATGAGCTTGAAAGCAGATTCAAGCCATTTAATTTATGCCCACCCGAACATGAGAATCTAATAAATTCAACAATAGAAAACGCTCCAAACTCAATAGAAAATTCACAAAATATCCGACATATTTCTCCCAATGAATTGAAAACACATATCAAAGAACTTCAAAACAATAAGGCCCCAGGCAATGATAAAATAGATAATCTCATTCTAAAATCTCTTCCAAAACGTGCCATACTCTTTTTAGTCAATTATTTCAATACATTATTCCGATTAAATTATTTTCCTAGCGCATGGAAATGCGCAATCATATCAATGATACCAAAAGGTGGAGGCAAATCTCTCTCAGAATTGGCAAACTACCGGCCAATTAGTCTACTACCATCAATATCAAAGCTGTTTGAAAAAGCTATATACTCTCGAATAAATGATCAAATTGAACAAATCAATCTAATTCCGAACCATCAATTTGGTTTTAGAGATAGCCACAGCACAATACAACAAGTGCATAGAATTGTTCATCATGTGAATTCTGGATTTGAAAAAGGTCATAGCACTTCTGGCGTTTTCATAGACATTGCCCAAGCATTTGATCGTGTTTGGCACAATGGATTATTATTCAAACTCTATTCTCATATTTCACTCTCTCTGTTTTTAATAATAAAATCCTTTTTGAGTAATCGCACATTTGCAGTCCGAGAAAGAGGTTTTCTATCCTCGACAAGATCCATTTCAGCTGGAGTTCCACAAGGCAGTGTCTTGGCTCCACTTTTATATAATATCTACACATACGACATGCCATCCACATATAATACATTCCACAATACCTCAGTATCAAACTTAACCGCCACATACGCAGACGATACAGCCTTTTTAGTAAGCGGAAGAATTCAAGATATTACCACAAATATGCAACGCCATCTAAACATATTCCAGTCTTGGGCAAAAGACTGGAATATAAAAGTCAATAGCAACAAATCAAATCACATAATTTTCTCTTTACAAAATCGAATTCTCTGGCCAAACGTCTCAATAGATAACATACAAATACCATCACAAAATTCTGTAAAATATTTAGGCCTCCATCTTGACAGAAGACTTATATGGTCTCGTCACATTCAAATGACAAAACAATCTCTGCTCACGAAACTCAAAAAATATAATTGGCTATTAAACTCACGGTCCCGTCTCTCACGTTCAAACAAATTGCTTATTTATAAGCAAATAATATCCCCCTGCTGGCAATACGGCATAGAGCTGTACGGAACAGCATCCGATACAAATCTGCGAAAAATACAAGTATGTCAAAACAAAGCGCTACGACTCATATTAGCCTCACCATATTACGTTTCGAACAGAACAATACACACAGACCTACACATTCTCTCTATCTGGGACGAACTTAAACTTTATTCTTTGAGATATTGGGCTCGACTAAGAGAGCATCCAAATTCCATAATCAAACCACTAATAAATCACACCAATAGACATCTGAAACGAGTTTGGCCAAAAGAACTATGCAACCGCATAGCTCCCACCAGAGCCTTTTAAAAAATCTTCAATTCACAGCAAAAATGGACTTGGCACCAACTCAACACGTGACGACACTCATCACTATGTCATCACTGTAAAATTGCATGGAGCACAATCAACAACAATCATCAATCCACCCATATCAGCCCCACAGATGTCATAATGCCGCAATATCCTAACCAACAGTATCAGCATAATCATAATCATCATCATCATTATCATCATCACGACCACAATCAACCATAAAAACAACAAACAAATAAATAAATCAATCAAACAATTTACTTCATCAAAATATAAACTAATTTCCTTCTCTATCTAATTTTATAGCTGGCCCAAAAATCTGGACAACCAGCTATTACTTTCACACACTGGACACAAACCACACCACTCACACACTCCAGCCATAACAAATCTTTTGATGATCGCCGTCACACATCCAAATTCATCTGGACACCAGACTCAATCCACATACACACCATAGATCAAACATCCAGATCGTCTCATCGCTGGACACCAGGCTCAATCCACATACACATTATAGATCATACATCCATCGCTGGACACCAGACTCAATCCACATGCACTCCTCAGGCCATACATCCAGATCGTCCGCACTTACTCGTCGCTGGACACCAGACTCAATCCACAACCATCATACACACCACAGACCACAGACCATCGACTCGCCGTTGGACTCTTCTCCATGCATCCCACTGCTGGCGCTTTCAACTCGTCGTTGGATCCGTCAATATACTTCCTTCACACCCACTCGCCGTTGGACACATCTCCCCCACACCCAGATGGACTCAACGTTGGACTCACCGTTGGACCCATCACACCAGCTGCTCATCACACCTACTGCTTGCACATCATAAAATTGGCTAATTCAGCACATCACCGTCCAGCTAACAAGAGAGAAGCTGGACAACAGATCAGTCACGCATCCAAAGCTGTTAACATTGGGACAGGACCGGATGCTACAATTAAATATCTCTCTTCATTTCCTAACAAGAACACCAAAACATCAGAACCTGCTGGCTCAAGGCGACTCCACCTTAGCATCATACGCCGAAGCTGCATTCTCCCCCAAATATTATAGTTAAGAACCCAATGTATTTTAGACTTAGTATAGCCAATTAAGTCTAATGTTAACTATAATATAATGTACCACACAATAAATCTTAGGTTCGAGTCCCCAAAAGGGACTCCAACTACAACAAGAAAAAAAAAGAAGTTATATTTAAGTTACATTGTTAAAATATAAGTTAGTTTAAGTATAATGTATTCTCTACAATAATCGTTAAGTTTGAAATGTAATAGTTTTAATTTATATACTTGTTATTAGGTTAAATCCACTATTTTTGTCTTTAGAATGTAAGCATATTATGTAAATTAGATTTAATTAAATATAATGAATAAACTGAAATGAATTTGAAAATGTAAAAATAATGTGTTGTAATTACAAATGGAATTTGCATATATTTTAAAATATTTCAGCTGGGATGACACTTGCTTAAAAGTGTGTCCGAAGTCGGATGACACTTGGTATTATTTTTTTTTTTGTATTAGACATAGGCATAGTTTGTCTTTGTATATTTTGCTAAATATAGGAATAACAAAAACAGACATTGTATTTGTTAGATATTGTATGTTAGATTGGTTTTTTTTTAAATTTTCAAATAGTGTCATGTTAAAGAATGGGTGAAATAAATAAGAATTACATGTTTGGATATAGTTGGCATTTTGTGGTGTTGTAAATGGTTAGTATATTTTAAATTGATTAGTGCTGTAAATGGTGAATTTATTTAGTTTGATAAGTGTTGGGAGTGGCTGAAATGTTTAGAGTAGTGTTGTAAATGGTTGTAGTAAGTGTTGTAAATGGTTGTAGTAAGTGTTGTAAATGATTGTATTGAGTGTTGTAAATGGGTGAATTAAGTGTTGGAAATGGGTGAATTAAGTGTTGAGTAATGTATTATGTGTGGAGTAAGAATGTATGGAGGAGTAATGTGTGTAGACACTGACAAATGTGTGGAGTAGGAATTTGAGGAGGAGTAATTTGTGCACACACTGGTATGTGTGGGTGTGTGGAATTGGAATGTGAGGAGTAGCGATGTGTGGAGTAATAATGCAGTGGTATACGTAGTGGTGGCAGGAATGTGTTAGCCTTTTTATGTCTAGATTTGGCAAATTTATGTCAAAAATGAAGTTGAATAATTGTATATTTATTGTTATTTTGGAATGAGTTTTGTTATATATATATGTAGAGAATAAATAATAATATATTGAAGTTTTGTTGCAAGTAAATTCTAAATATTTGGTTGGTAGTTGTTTAATATATTTAGCCATTTTTGAGCTATTTTTGTGGATGTGTTTTCTGGATTTGTGGGTAGTAGTTGGTATCACTGGCAGTCTGTGTCGCCGTTACAGTCTCGTTAACCCTTTTTCCGTCTGTCCAATGTCCAGGGGTCTGTAATTCCGTTGGGTCAAAATATTTATGGCCTTGTTTACGTGATCGTGGCATCATCCGTTAGGGTCCTTTTTCTTGACGTCACAATTGCGTCGTTGGAATAGTGAAATGACGCAGTTGGTGGCTTGGGGGAGGTTTCATTCGGTCTTGATATTGTTGATGGTGTCAGTTGATTTAGCAAGTTTGTTGCGTTCGGTTGAGTTGAACTAGCAAGTTTGTTGCGTTCGGTTGAATTGAATTAGCAAGTTTGTTGCGATCGGTTGAGTAAAAAGTGACAAGTTTGTCGCGATTCGGTTGAGTTAAAATTGACAATTGAAGTTAGAAAAAAAGTTTGAAAGTATAAAAATAGTAAAAGTGTTATGGAGAAATAATAATAAATAAATGATTTAAGTACAGTCATGTTAAAATATGAACTGAATGTTTAAATAAAATAAATTGTGTGTGCAATTGTGCACAAAGACTTAATGAAACTTAAACTAAAAATCGGCAAATAAAATGAAAAACGAACTCAGTGAATTCTTGTGTGATTGGAATGAAATCAGACGTTATTCATTAAAGACGAAATCATCCCCCGTAATTTGCTTATTCTGACTGACTGGAAGGAAGGAAGGAAGGAAGGAAGGAAGAGCATCTACGGCAACTGCATCAAGAACGTAATTTCTGGACAGAAGGAAGACTTGAAACAATTTTGTGGCGATTGACGTTTTTGCCGTCGGCAATTCTGAAATTGCATAGTGACATCATCCCCCGTAAATTGGCTATTTCTGGACAGAAGAAGGAAGATTTTCAGACTATGGTGGACACCGTGGGATTCAGCTTGGATTGAAGATTTGAAACTACAGTGGACTCCGTTGGATTCATACAAGAAGACATTTCTGCTCGGGTAAAAGTCCAATATCTCATTTTTTCCAATTATCTTTCCTATATCTATTTAATTTTTCATAAATATAATATATTTAACTTTCCTTTGACAAATACAAGACTGAGTGACTGACAAGAATGACTAAAAAGAAACGTAATAAGGGGCTTAGCCCAAATACTAGTAGTCAAAGCAGTAATAATAGATCGGACAGTGAATCTACTACCTCTCAATCGGACGTTTCAACAGAAACAATTAAAAAATTATCACAAAAAGGTCAAAACGCTGTTAATAAAATAATACATATGTTGACAAATAGTGACTCTGATGACGAGACAAATAGAATTATTGATATCTTAGAATGCTCGCAATCACCAAAAGCAGCTCGCGTATTGCCAGTAGCTGTTTCCACTCCAAACCCCCCACTACACCCACACCCACACTCATCACCAGCTTCAGCCTTAGCTCAATCCGAAACACAATCTCAAACTCAATCTCAGACAAATGAACAAAATATTTCTATTTCAACCCCTTCACAAGCGATCGATGTTTTGCCGTCGGCAAATACACAAGTGCTCAGTGCATCTCAAACAGCTTCTGGCAGCATCCAGACGGCAAATACACAAGTGCCCAGTGCATCTCAAACAGGCAATGATAGCATCCCGTCGGCAATTACACAATTGCCTAGTGCATCACAATTAGCCGCTGATATCATTTCACCGGCAATTACTCAATCATTTAGCGCATCTCAAACAGCTTCTGATAACATATTATCAAAAAATAGCCCAAATACTGCTCCGGTCACAACAACAGCTGCTAACATAGCAACTGAATCAAATAATAACTCTCAAACTGTTTTTAATAATTTTATTGTCCCAGCCTCAATCAATTTAGCTTCTCCTGTTTTATCGATTAGCTCAAATCAACGTCAATCTCAAACAAAATCCATATCAGAATTAGCAAAAAATAATAATTTTACAGCTTCTAGCTATAAACAACTTTATCCAGATCATGAAAATATGAGAGACGCTCGACGTAATGTTACTCGCGCTCAAACTCGTTCAAATTCAGCAAATTCACGTTCCGATCAGCAAGATGCTGGCAGAACAATCAATCAATTGAAAAGATCATGTAACATTTTACATAATAGCGATTTTGAATCAAGTGATGCAAATACAAATATAGATGACCCAGTAGAAATTACTGACTCTGATACAGATGACGAATATACAGAAAATGCCACACCAGTTCAGAGAGCAAATGCCACCCTTGGCACTCAGCCATTAAATACAAATATTACAACTAATACAACAATTACAACAAATGCCCCTGAACCCAAATCACCTCAGATTTGGATAAAATATTCGGGTAATTTCGAGGATTTATCTAGAAAAATTAGCGCTCACATAAATAACGATATGTATATAATGAAACTAGGCGGGCCGAATTTAATACGTTTCAACTCTCGGTCAGCGGACACTTATCGATTATTAATCAATTTCTTTTCAAAAACAAACATAGAATACCATACATACCAACCACGAACAGAGCGTTCTTTACGCATAGTTATACGTGGAATACACAATTCGACACCAATTGGACGAATAAATAAGGAACTTAGCAATTTGGGCTTTAAAGTTCGTAATATATTTAATCCAACTTTTAAAAATACTAACGCTCCCGGTACATTCTCTCCAAATATTTTCTTCATTGAATTAGAGCCCAACAATGATAGTAATGCAAAAATTTTCGAGTTAAAAACTCTTTGCCAATACTCAATACGAGTCGAATGGCGTCGTACAAACGATTCTTTAGTACAGTGTCAACGCTGTCAGAATTTTAATCACACAGCCAGGTATTGTCATCGTGCTCCAGTTTGTGTTAAATGCGGTCAAGGGCATTTGACACAAGTGTGCACAAAATCCAGAGATATTCCCGCCAAATGCGGAAACTGCCAGGGTGATCATACAGCCAATTATCGCGGCTGTCCGCATTATATAAAATTAATCAATAGTAAAACTCAATCTTTACAAAATGTCAACAATAAAAACAATCAAAAAACAAATAACTCTTCTCCACCCACAACTACTTCTCGCTCTCAGCCCCAAACTCTAATACAACAATCAAAGCCTCAATCCACAAAAAACAACAACAACAACAACAACAACAACAATAACATACAAATTCGACAAAATCAGAATCAGACACAAAGACGAAATCAGCAAAATCCAAAATCATACAACAATAGTATTAGAAACATTAATCAAGCTCAAAACAATTTTCAGCTTCTCTTAGGACAAGCTACAAATCTCACATTATCCAATAACAATAACCCAGAGTTTAATCCATTCTCAATGATAGTTAGCATGTTTAAAAGCCATCAAGAAATAATTGGTGAACTTCAAGATCAATTGCGTATCTTACACAATCTCTTATCTCCTTCCAATGCCTCCCCCCCTAGAAGCTATGCATCGGTAGCGGCTGGAACAGCTGAAACCACAACAACAACAACATCAGGAGCAACCACAGCTCCAATTACAACAACAATAGCTCAATCTTCATGTCATACACCGGCTGAATGACTTGTATCCGATTAAGTTTATGGAATGCAAACGGCATTTCCAGGCGCTCAGATGAGCTCCAACAATTTTTACAATTAAATCGCATTGATATTATGCTAATAAGCGAAACCCATTTCAGTCAAAATTCACAAATTAATATTCCCGGTTATAGTATAATAACTGCTAACTCACCAAATCGCAGACTTCACACTGGTGGCGCTGCTATTATTATTTCAAACACATTATCATATCAGCCTCTATCATCCATATCAGAATCCTATGTTCAAGCAGCTAGTGTCTCAATACCGACAGAGCTTGGCCATTTACGCATTGTTGCATGCTATTGGCCACCAGGTCATAGCAATCAAATAACAAATGAAATAATAAGAAACTTTTTCAATCAAATAGGACCCAATTGTCTCATAGGAGGCGATTGGAATGCTAAAGATAGACTTTGGGGAAACTATCGAAGCTGCCCTCGGGGAAAAATGTTCTCCGATTTCATATTAAATTCAGCTCAATATAATATTCTCACCACCGGTGAACCCACCCACTTTCCTAGCAATAGCAACATTCCGTCAGTAATAGATTTTGCAATTTTCAATGGAATTTCCCCACAACGCCTCTCAATTCGCCGCCAGATGGACTTAACTAGCGACCATATCCCTCTTATCATTGATTTAAAAGTATCTACACACTTCTCAATTATTCAAAATAATCGTTTACTATCACGCCACTCAAATTTAAATAAATTTCGTCAAATATTAAATTCAAATATACACTTAAATGTAGAAATAAATTCTGCCCAAGACGCTGATGATGTTCTTAGCGTTTTTGTTAATAAAATCTATGAGGCAGCAAATTCAGCATCAACTTTTTCATCGTACAACAACAACAATAATAATAATAACAATCGTCTTTTTCGTTCTCATGATCCATCTCGGCCGCCATTAAATGCTGAAATAATCGAATTAATTCGATTAAAACGTAGACTCCGAAAACGCTATTGTCGCACAAGGCATTTTGAACATCGTCAAGCATGGCAACGTGTTAGCCATCATCTTTCTCAACTCTTACAAAAAAGCAGATCAGATCATTTCAATTATATGCTATCAAATGCAGATCCAAACAAGAAAGGTGGCTTTAATCTGTGGCGTGCTTGCCATGGACTTAAAGAGCAACCACATAAGCATATGCCAGTTAAGAAACAAGATGGTAGTTGGTGTCTAACCATAAATGAACAAGCTGAAGCCTTTGCGGATGAGCTTGAAAGCAGATTCAAGCCATTTAATTTATGCCCACCCGAACATGAGAATCTAATAAATTCAACAATAGAAAACGCTCCAAACTCAATAGAAAATTCACAAAATATCCGACATATTTCTCCCAATGAATTGAAAACACATATCAAAGAACTTCAAAACAATAAGGCCCCAGGCAATGATAAAATAGATAATCTCATTCTAAAATCTCTTCCAAAACGTGCCATACTCTTTTTAGTCAATTATTTCAATACATTATTCCGATTAAATTATTTTCCTAGCGCATGGAAATGCGCAATCATATCAATGATACCAAAAGGTGGAGGCAAATCTCTCTCAGAATTGGCAAACTACCGGCCAATTAGTCTACTACCATCAATATCAAAGCTGTTTGAAAAAGCTATATACTCTCGAATAAATGATCAAATTGAACAAATCAATCTAATTCCGAACCATCAATTTGGTTTTAGAGATAGCCACAGCACAATACAACAAGTGCATAGAATTGTTCATCATGTGAATTCTGGATTTGAAAAAGGTCATAGCACTTCTGGCGTTTTCATAGACATTGCCCAAGCATTTGATCGTGTTTGGCACAATGGATTATTATTCAAACTCTATTCTCATATTTCACTCTCTCTGTTTTTAATAATAAAATCCTTTTTGAGTAATCGCACATTTGCAGTCCGAGAAAGAGGTTTTCTATCCTCGACAAGATCCATTTCAGCTGGAGTTCCACAAGGCAGTGTCTTGGCTCCACTTTTATATAATATCTACACATACGACATGCCATCCACATATAATACATTCCACAATACCTCAGTATCAAACTTAACCGCCACATACGCAGACGATACAGCCTTTTTAGTAAGCGGAAGAATTCAAGATATTACCACAAATATGCAACGCCATCTAAACATATTCCAGTCTTGGGCAAAAGACTGGAATATAAAAGTCAATAGCAACAAATCAAATCACATAATTTTCTCTTTACAAAATCGAATTCTCTGGCCAAACGTCTCAATAGATAACATACAAATACCATCACAAAATTCTGTAAAATATTTAGGCCTCCATCTTGACAGAAGACTTATATGGTCTCGTCACATTCAAATGACAAAACAATCTCTGCTCACGAAACTCAAAAAATATAATTGGCTATTAAACTCACGGTCCCGTCTCTCACGTTCAAACAAATTGCTTATTTATAAGCAAATAATATCCCCCTGCTGGCAATACGGCATAGAGCTGTACGGAACAGCATCCGATACAAATCTGCGAAAAATACAAGTATGTCAAAACAAAGCGCTACGACTCATATTAGCCTCACCATATTACGTTTCGAACAGAACAATACACACAGACCTACACATTCTCTCTATCTGGGACGAACTTAAACTTTATTCTTTGAGATATTGGGCTCGACTAAGAGAGCATCCAAATTCCATAATCAAACCACTAATAAATCACACCAATAGACATCTGAAACGAGTTTGGCCAAAAGAACTATGCAACCGCATAGCTCCCACCAGAGCCTTTTAAAAATCTTCAATTCACAGCAAAAATGGACTTGGCACCAACTCAACACGTGACGACACTCATCACTATGTCATCACTGTAAAATTGCATGGAGCACAATCAACAACAATCATCAATCCACCCATATCAGCCCCACAGATGTCATAATGCCGCAATATCCTAACCAACAGTATCAGCATAATCATAATCATCATCATCATTATCATCATCACGACCACAATCAACCATAAAAACAACAAACAAATAAATAAATCAATCAAACAATTTACTTCATCAAAATATAAACTAATTTCCTTCTCTATCTAATTTTATAGCTGGCCCAAAAATCTGGACAACCAGCTATTACTTTCACACACTGGACACAAACCACACCACTCACACACTCCAGCCATAACAAATCTTTTGATGATCGCCGTCACACATCCAAATTCATCTGGACACCAGACTCAATCCACATACACACCATAGATCAAACATCCAGATCGTCTCATCGCTGGACACCAGGCTCAATCCACATACACATTATAGATCATACATCCATCGCTGGACACCAGACTCAATCCACATGCACTCCTCAGGCCATACATCCAGATCGTCCGCACTTACTCGTCGCTGGACACCAGACTCAATCCACAACCATCATACACACCACAGACCACAGACCATCGACTCGCCGTTGGACTCTTCTCCATGCATCCCACTGCTGGCGCTTTCAACTCGTCGTTGGATCCGTCAATATACTTCCTTCACACCGACTCGCCGTTGGACACATCTCCCCCACACCCAGATGGACTCAACGTTGGACTCACCGTTGGACCCATCACACCAGCTGCTCATCACACCTACTGCTTGCACATCATAAAATTGGCTAATTCAGCACATCACCGTCCAGCTAACAAGAGAGAAGCTGGACAACAGATCAGTCACGCATCCAAAGCTGTTAACATTGGGACAGGACCGGATGCTACAATTAAATATCTCTCTTCATTTCCTAACAAGAACACCAAAACATCAGAACCTGCTGGCTCAAGGCGACTCCACCTTAGCATCATACGCCGAAGCTGCATTCTCCCCCAAATATTATAGTTAAGAACCCAATGTATTTTAGACTTAGTATAGCCAATTAAGTCTAATGTTAACTATAATATAATGTACCACACAATAAAATCTTAGGTTCGAGTCCCCAAAAGGGACTCCAACTACAACAAGAAAAAAACAGTTACTCTACCTGAAACACCGTCTCGCGACAACTCAAATCAAGCATCTGCCCAAGAAGTAGGCGCTTTTCAGCAACACGATGATGACACGCATGGAGCGGATGATGCTCCTGTAGTGATCACAGCGCTGCTTGCGCATCCACAGACTTTAATACGTGACACCGACACTGATGTCGCACACATGCTTGGACTTGGGTCTTCTCGCTGTTCAAACGACGCAATGGCCGACACTTCGCATATTTTCTCAGAAAATAGCACAGAGAGGGATGCCTTGATGCCCATGGCAGACGCTGTCGCACGACGGAGTGTGAGAGAGAAATGTCCAGCGATGACATCAATCGACTTGGGGACTGCAAATGAGAGTTGCATTAGACATCATGAAACATCTTATACAGCAAGCTTACAAGCAACATTGTCCGTTGAAAACTCAAATCAAGCTCCTGTCCAACAAGTGGAGGCATTTTGGCATCATGACGGCGTCACTCATGGATCAGGTGATTTTCCAGTATTGGCCCCGGCACAGCTTGAACGACCATTGAGTAGCATGCGCGATGCTGCCTTCGATTTCACACACACGACTGAGCGTTTGTCTTCCAATATACCAACCGGGATAAGCTCGCCAACGGCAGTACCCAATGCGTTATGCTCAGAGATGGCTTCTTTGACGCCCATGACAGGCGCGGTCACTCGTAGTGGTGTGAGATCAAATTGCCCAGTGTTGACATTAACTGACATGGCAACTGCAAATGAAAATAGCATTAGTCTACATGAAATGTCTGATACAAGAATTTTACCTGTAACTCTGACCGTTGAGAACTCAAGTCGAGCACGAAATCAGCAAGGGCGAGCATTTCAGCAGCATAATAATGTCACTCATGGAGCGGGAGCGGCTACCGTTTTGTTTCCAGCCCAGCTTGAGCAGTCATTAAGTGTGATGTCCGACGCTGCAACTGGTGTCACACACGCGCTTGACAGTTCGTTTTTCAATATCCAAACAGTCGCTGAGAGGCCGCGCAGATGTGCGCATGGTATACCACCTGTGATAAACTCGGAAGTGCCTGCTCTCAGTGCGCCGTGCTCGCATACTGCTTCGCGCAGTATGAATGATGGGACTGATGCGTCTGCTTGGCGGCAGTCCCTGCTGTATCGCCTTGGTATACTTCCAGCTGAAACATCGCCTACAAATGAAATTCATGTTATTCAAAGCGATACGAGCAGCATAGCTATGTTACCTGAGAGTTCAAATGAGGTGTCCATACACCACCGAGAGCAAGCGCTACATTCGGAGTGCAACGACGACTCGTACGATGAACATAATCTGCGGCTGTCTGAAACGGGCGACTCCACAGATGAGGCACATACCTGACGAGAAGGTGTTATGACGCTGTCCAGCACCATCTGCAAATAATCAAATAATTTAATATTAATATTTTTTTTTTTAAAACCCAAAATTTAATATTTTAGATTTTTAAAAAATTTTTTGAAAATTTTTTTCCATTTTTTTTTTTTTTTTTTTGTGCCTAATTTTTTTTTTATTTTTAAAAAACAACGAAAAAAGAAACCATTAAAAAAAAAAAAAGAAAAAAAATAATTAAAAAAAAAAAATACTTTTTATTATAAAAAAAATATTTTTATATTTTTTTTATATGTTTTTATTACTTCTGCTGGAGTAGGTAAATAAATTTTTTTAAGTGTTTATTAAATAAATTTATTAGGGGAAGGCAAAAAAAAAAAAAAAAAAAAAAAAACGCCCGCCCCCCAAAATAATGTGCCCGCCACTTTAACAGCACCCGTTGATGTCAGTAAATCCAATTCCAGCCTGGAAGGAAAGCTTGATAAGCTGATCGGCATGATGACAGCATTAACTGCATGTTTATTAGCTAAAGAAAAAGCAAATGAAAATAACAATGCCTAATCATAACAATTTAAATAATATTTTAAATATAGTTACCTGGAATGCTTCAGGGCTAAATAATAAGATAGCAGAAATGGAAACGTTTATACTTGAACAAAACATCGATATAATGCTGGTGTCCGAAACACATATGATGGCTGCAGACTCCATTGAAATAAATGGTTATAACACTTACCTTGCTACTCACCCATCGAATAGAAGAAGAGGAGGAGCTGCCGTTTTGATAAAGCATTCCATAAAGCATATAGCACTTCCACCCCGCACCTCTGAACAATATCAAGTGTCTGCAGTCTCCGTCACTCTCTTTAACGGGAATGTGATAAATATAGCCTCAATATACTGCCCACCACAACATAACTGGACAGAAGATGACTTTTTCAATATTTTTAACCAATTTGGCAATAAATTCATAATTGCGGGTGATTGGAACTCAAAAAGCTATTGGTGGGGCAATGCCAGATCCTGTAGAAGAGGAGGTATTCTGCTCAACTGCGTTCATTCGCGTCACTTAAACATCTTGGCAACCGGCTCACCGACACATTTTCCCTACAATACCCGGCAAACACCTTCGGCCATCGACTTTGCTATATACAAGGGAATTAGGCATGAACTTCTGCAAATTAGTGACACCTCTGATTTAGGGTCGGACCACCTGCCGCTTCGTATTAAACTACTTGAAAAGCCAGATAGGAGCAAAGCCAAGGTTAAATTACTGCCACCAAACGCTAATATACGTAATTTTCAAGAACGCCTTAATGAGCGTATCCTGCTCAATACTGAGATAAACTCCAGTGCGGATGTGGATGCAGCTGTCGATATATTGGAAAATAATATTGTTAATGCTGCTAAATATGCAACAAGCACGTTACCACAACACTTGGATAGCAGCTACATTTATATTAACAGACGTATACAGCAAATGATTAATAATAAGCGACTAATAAAACGATACCTGCTCGAACACCGGAATCCTTTAGCCAAACAAATTCATTCTCGTTTGGCTAACAGAATAAAGAGGGCTATAAAAGAATTGAAGGATAGGAAATCTGAGAAGCTTTTTAATTCTATAAATCCAGCAGATCGCTACAGTATGCAGAAACTTTGGCGGCTAACAAATGGTCTGAATCGACAGCCCCCTCCTAATCTACCAGTACACAAATTCGTTAGCAGTAACCACAGCAACAACAGCAACGATACAAACATGTGGTGCAAATCGACTGCAGAAAAAGCCGAGGCCTTTGCTTTGCATCTGGAGGAGCGCTTTAACCCCATACTTACCAACTCAGCTACTGAAAGAGCATATATTGAAACGCAAAATTCTCTAATGTACACTACGCTGGATCACTCCTTCCGTCCTGTTACCATAGCCGAGGTACAGACTGAAATTAAGCTTCTGACAGCGAAAAAGGCGCCAGGAATGGACCGTATTGATAATAGAACTATTAAGGCACTGCCCTTTAAAGCGCTTTTATATCTCACAAAGATTTTCAATAATGCCTTTAGGTTTAGCCATTTTCCCAGCAGTTGGAAGTGTGCTCTGATAAAGATGATCCAGAAACCGGGAAAACCGTCACAGCAACTGACATCGTACAGGCCGATAAGCCTTTTGTCTGGTCTTTCAAAGCTTCTGGAAAATATTATTCTTCGACGTATGTTTGAATCAAACTCCTTTGTTAATGCTATACCAAGCCACCAATTCGGCTTCCGAAGAAACCACTCGGCAGAACAACAATTAGGGCGCATTACGCAGTTCATTCTGCAATCGTACGAGAACCATAAATACTGCAGTGCTGTATATTTAGATGTTAAAGAGGCCTTCGACCGGGTTTGGCATACCGGACTTCAATATAAGCTACAAAAAGTACTGCCACCAGCTGTTTGCAAAATAGTATGTAATTACCTCTCAAACCGCACCTTTTTTGTTGAGTGTTTCCAAGGAGTCCGATCAAGCTTAAAACAAGTACACGCCGGAGTGCCACAAGGCAGTATACTCGGTCCCATTTTATACACTTTGTATACAGCTGACATTCCCGAGCCAATCAGTCGATACAATGTTAACAAAATGATAGTGGGGACATATGCGGACGATACCATTATACTATCCAGTAGCAGCTCGCAGGAAGAAGCCGTGGAAACACTTGAGCAATATCTAAACCAATACTCCATCTGGGCGAGGAAATGGTGTACCACTGTGAACACTACCAAAACAGTTCATATTGTTCACACTCTGCGCACGGTAAACACAAACAGCATGGTTAGACTGAATGGAGACAGTATCAGCAATGCGGAAACGCATCCATATCTGGGAGTTCAAATGGATCCAAAACTCAAATTTAATAAGCACTTGACTACAGTCGTCAGCAAAGTCAGAGCTAGAAGTAAAAAATTAAACTGGTTAATAAATAGCAACAGCAAATTATCTTTAAAAGTTAAAGTTATAATATATAAACAACTCATCAGCCCAGTATGGCAATTTGCGCTTCCCGTTTGGGGACCCTTGCTGTGTGACACGGACTTCCAGAAAATACAAGTGCTACAAAATCGGATTCTGCGAAAAATAACTGGAGCCCCATGGTATGTCAGAAATGAATCTATTCGTACTGATCTGCGCGTCGCTGCTGTGAATGATATCTATGATAAAATTTGCGCAAGATACACGCAAATGCTCCTTAATCACGAAAATATTGAAGTAAAAAAGCTCGGTACGAATCCATATGTCCCCCAGCGCTTATCACGGCCTAGGTACTCTGCGATGGTTAACAAGAATTTGTCGAACTCATTACGCACACTAGAGCATCAACAACAACAAAATGAACAAGCATGGAGACGACGCTTGGATTCACTGCCCCTATTTAGAGCTACTCCGCTGCAACGACCGCTTACTCTGCTACAACAAAGTCGCCTCGACCTAGTACACAGGCAACGAGAAAGATACTGGAGATCGAACATACCGAGAGTAACCCAGGATCTGCAACGTGTAGATGGTGCTAGTAACTCTGCCCAATCATCCGGAGACTCTACGCAACGCGTAACGAACCTTCTGGTCAATTCGCCCCCAGCGGTTAGGCAAGTGTCCGCAAGCTATCCCACTCATGAGGACAGACAACATACTTCACAAAGTGCGACTGAACCCTCAAACTTGTCTGTAAGCTATCTAGCGGCCTTTTCCCAAAGACCTGGACACGATACAAGTGAAATTGGTGAGTCCCCGGGCGAAATGGTTGAGACGCTGCAAACACGTTCCCAAAGTTACACACAGATGGCTGCATTTACTCCTATGTCAAGCGACGCCACAGATAGGAGCGCGAGAATGAATTTTCCATTGACAGACACGGTAACTACAAATGAAGACAGCATTAGTATACGTGAAATATTTGATACAACAAGTCTTACTGTAACAATGCATGCTGAGAACTCAAATCAAGCGTCTGCCCAACATGAGGGCGCTTCTTGGCCTCACGATGACGACACTTATGGTGCAAATGTGGCTCCTATATTGGTCCTGAACTCAAATCAAGCATCCGCCCAAGAAGTAGGCGCTTTTCAGCAACACGATGAGAACACGCATGAAGCGGATGATGCTCCTGTAGTGATCGCAGCGCCGCTTGTACATCCACTAACTTTAATGCGTGACACCGACACTGATGTCGCACACATGCTTGGACTTGGGTCTTCTCGCTGTTCAAACGACGCAATGGCCGACACTTCGCATATTTTCTCTGAAAATAGCACAGAGAGGGATGCCTTGGTGCCAATGACAGACGCTGTCGCACGACGTAGTGTGAGAGAGATATATCCAGCCATGACATCAATCGACTTGGGGACTGCAAATGAGAGTTGCATTAGACATCATGAAACATCTTATACAGCAAGCTTACCAGCAACATTGTCCGTTGAAAACTCAAATCAAGCTCCTGTCCAACAAGTGGAGGCATTTTGGCAGCATGACGGCGTCACTCATGGATCAGGCGATTTTCCAGTATTGGTCCCGGCACAGCTTGAACGACCATTGTGTAGCAGGCGCGATGCTGCCTTTGATTTCACACACACGACTGTGCGTTTGTCTTCCAATATACCAACCGGGATAAGCTCGCCAACGGCAGTGCCCAATGCGTTATGCTCAGAGATGGCTTCTTTGACGCCCATGACAGGCGCGGTCACTCGTAGTGGTGTGAGATCAAATTGCCCAGTGTTGACAGTAACTGACATGGCAACTGCAAATGAAAATAGCATTAGTCTACATGAAATGTCTGATACAAGAATTTTACCTGAAACTCTGACCGTTGAGAACTCAAGTCGAGCACGAAATCAGCAAGGGCGAGCATTTCAGCAGCATAATAATGTCACTCATGGAGCGGGAGCGGCTACCGTTTTGATTCCAGACCAGCTTGAGCAGCCATTAAGTGTAATGTGCGACGCTGCAACTGGTGTCACACATGCGCTTGAGAGTTCGTTTTTCAATATCCAAACAGTCGCTGAGAGGCCACGCAGATGTGCGTATGGTATACCACCTGTGATAAACTCGGAAGTGCTTGCTCTCAGTGAGCCGTGCTCGCATACTGTTTCGCGCAGTATGAACGATGGGACAGATGCGTCTGCTTGGCGGCACTCCCTGCTGTATCGCCTTGGTGTACTTCCAGCTGACACATCGCCTACAAATGAAATTCATGCTATTCAAAGCGATACGAGCAGCATAGCTATGTTACCTGAGAGTACAAATGAGGTATCCACACACCACCGAGAGCAAGCGCTACATTCGGAGTGCAACGACGACCCGTACGATGCACACAATCTGCGGCTGGCTGAAACGGGCGACTCCACAGATGAGGCACATACCTGACGAGAAGGTGTTATGACGCTGTCCAGCACCATCTGCAAATAATCAAATAATTTAATAATAATATTTTCTATTATAAATCCTAAATATTAGTATTTAAGATTTGTAAGTAATTTTTGGTACATACTTTTCCAATTTGTTCTGCTTTGTTTTGGCCGCCATATTTCTGCTTAGTGTTAAGCAACGCGTAAATCGAGACCTGTAAACTTTAACATAGGCGCTAAATTAATTCTAAAAAAATACTGTACTGTATTATAAGAATAAAATGTTTATCGATGTCTGCTAACTGGTTGCAGCTCCTGCTGGCTCAGGAGTCTGTTAATCGGTTTTAAGCGGTCATTGATCAATTGCGTGTGCGACAGGCATGCGATAAAGAGTAGTACTGGTACTACTGCTAGTACTAGCACACAGCCACAGAATAAGACAAATCTTACTAGCTCCATGCCTGCTCGCAATCCAAATGAATGGATAATAAAGCCTTCAACTAGCACTCTTACTGATACTCAGCCTGTTTCTCAAACTATTGTCTCGTCTCAAATAACTCAATCTGCATTGCATATGCATTCACCACAGACTGTACCTGGCTCGGCCCAAGAGTCTGGCTCAAATTCCCAAATTCCAAAAGCTTCAATTCATTCCGAATTATTTAAAAATCCAAATCATTCTGCTGTCAATTACAAGCAACGTTTCTCAAATCCTGAAATTATTAAAAATACTCGTCGTAATGATGCTCGATTACAAATTCGCTCAAAATCATCCAGCTCGCGAACTGAACAGCAAGATGCTGGCAGAAGCATGAATAGCTTAAACCGTCCCTTAAATATTCTAAATTCTAGTGACTTTGAATCAAGCGACTTTGAAACAAATAGATGTGAAGTAATGGAAATACCAGATACTGACTCTAATTCAAACTCTGACGATGAAAACTGTACTATTGCAACTCCAGTAACTAGATTAAATGCCACTCTAGGTACCCAATCACCATCAAGCTTTACAACCACACATTGCAACAACAACAATAATAATAATAACAATAATCGAACGTCTAATCCTAAATCTCCACAGATTTGGATTAAATATATGGGTAATTTTGAAGAACTTTCCAAAGAAATTAGCTCAAAAATCAATAATAATACTTATGTCATTAAATTAGGCGGTCCAAATTTAATTCGCTTTAATTCCAATACACCAGATACTTATCGTGCTCTCATTAAATTCTTTACATTATCAAAAATTGAATATCACACCTATCAGCCGCGCACTGAGCGCTCTCTTCGTATTGTCATACGTGGCATACACTCATCCACTCCCCCGAACGTATACACAATGAACTGACAAGCTTAGGCTTTACTGTTCGCAGCACTTTTAATCCAACATTCAAAAATAATCATGGTCCCGGTACATATAATCCAAATTTGTTTTACATTGAATTAGATCCTGATAATGAAAATAACTCAAAAATCTTTGAAATAAATACCCTCTGTCACTACTCTGTGCGCATCGAATGGCGTCGGACTAATGAATCATTAGTTCAATGCCAGCGATGCCAAAACTTTAATCATACCGCTAAATACTGCCACCGGGCACCAGTATGCGTTAAATGCGGCCAGGGTCATTTGACTCAAATCTGCACGAAACCAAAAGAAATCCCAGCCAAATGTGGCAATTGCCAAGGCAATCATACTGCCAACTATCGTGGTTGCCCACATTTTCTCAAACTACAAGCAAATAAAACTCAGTCCCAACAACAACAACAACAGCGAAATAATAACAATAATATACAAAATCCTCAACAATTGCAAAATTCAAATCCAATTCAAAACCGTTCACAAAATATTCCAAGATCAGTAAATCGACAGCCATTAGCCCAAAATCAAATCCCTTTCCGCCCCAACAATAACAACAACAACAACAACAATTATCATCAAAATAGAAATCTAATTAACAATAGATACAACAATAATAATAATTATAATCGTAGACAAACACAAGGACAAAATAATGACATTCAGCAGCTACTCGGGCATGCATCAAACTCTAATCAAAATTCAAATTCCAATGAATCTTTTCAAATAATTGTAAGATTATTTGAAAAACATTCAAAAATCATCTCTGAGCTGCAAGATCAAATGCGCTCGTTATACAATCTTCTATCGCCACAGTCAGTTCAAAATAATTATGCCTCTGTAGTAGCAAATACCAGTAATTCTACAATAAATAGCTCCCCATCTATTGATGCAGGTAGCAATACAGTATCCTCACGCCAAACAGACACACAATGACTGCCATCCGAATATGTATATGGAATGCAAACGGCATTTCACGACGAACCGATGAACTTTATCAATTCTTAAATTTAAATCACATAGACATACTATTAGTTAGCGAAACTCATTTTACAAATAATTCTTATATTCATTTACCCGGATACAGTATTATAACAGCCAATAATCCAAATCGTCGTCTTCATATTGGCGGCGCTGCCGTTATCATTCGTACATCCCTTCCATATCAGCCACTCAGTTCAATTTGTGAAACATTCGTTCAAGCCGCATGTATTTCCATACCCACTCAGTTGGGCCATATACGTATTGCTGCATGCTATTGGCCACCAGGCCAAAGGCATGTTATCACCATGCCAATACTTGGAAATTTCTTCAATCAAATTGGTCCAAATTGCCTAATTGGTGGCGATTGGAATGCAAAAGACAGACTGTGGGGCAACTACCGCAGCTGCCCGCGTGGCAAATTGTTATCAAATTTTATTCTCACCTCTCCGCAATACAATGTACTTACCTCAGCCGAACCCACACACTATCCAAGTAACAATAATATCCCATCTGTTATTGATTTTGCCATCTTCAATGGCATATCACCGCATAGACTCTCAATTCGTCGTCAAATGGATTTATCAAGCGATCATATACCATTGATTATAGACTTTGCTATCTCTTCTCATTTTTCTGTTACACAAAACTCTCGCCTACTTAGTCGTCATTCAAATCTAAAATTATTTCGCAGACAATTAAATGCTGATGTTAATTTAAACATTGAAATTAATTCAAATAATGATGCAGACGATGCCCTCAATAATTTTGTCAATAAAATATATGATGCAGCAAATTTCGCATCACAAAATTCCAACTCAAATTTGCATCGCAATCGAAACTATCATCCCACTGATCTCTCTCGTCCACCGCTCAAAGCTGAAATAATTGAATTAATTCGTCAAAAACGTAATATGCGTAAGCGCTACACGCGCACAAGACGCTTCGAGCATCGCCAGGAATGGCAACAGGCCAGTAGACAATTATCACAACTATTGCATAGGACACGTTCGGAACACTTCAATAATATCCTTTCAAATGCCGATCCGAATAAAAAGGGCGGCTTTAATTTGTGGCGAGCTTGCCGGGGCCTCAAAGAGCAGCCCCACAAGCATATGCCGGTCAAAAATCAGCAAGGCATTTGGTGTCAGACAGTCAGCGAACAGGTTGAGGCATTCGCTGATGAGCTGGAAAATCGTTTCAAACCCTACAACATCAGTCCCATTCAGCATGTACAATATGTCAATGAAACTCTTCAATCTTTAAATTCAAATTCAAATCCAAATAGCATAAATTTTCCATCATACGTTCGTCATATAACATTTCAAGAAATAAAAACAAATATTAAACTTTTACAAAATAATAAAGCCCCTGGTAGAGATAAAATTGACAATTTTGTCCTTAAATCTTTGCCACATCGTGCAATAATATTTTTATTAAATCTCTTCAATTGTCTGTTCCGTCTGTGTTACTTTCCAAATGAATGGAAATGTGCTACAATCACAATGATACCAAAGGGTGGTGGTAAATCCCTTTCTGAATTAGCAAATTATCGTCCGATTAGTCTTCTTCCGTCTATGTCAAAGCTTTTTGAGAGATTAATATTTACACGGTTGCAAGAGCAAATTGATCAAATTCACTTAATACCTAATCATCAATATGGCTTCAGAGAGGGCCATAGTACAATTCAGCAGATTCACAGAATAGTACATCATGTAAATACTGGTTTTGAGAATGGTCATAGTACTTCAGCAGTATTTATAGACATCTCCCAGGCTTTTGATCGAGTCTGGCACGATGGCCTATTTTTTAAACTCAAATCTCACATATCCCCATCACTCTATCAAATCATCAAATCTTTCCTCACAAATCGCTCTTTCGCTGTCAAAGAAAGAGGTATTCTATCGTCCATTCGTCCGATTCTTGCCGGTGTCCCACAAGGTAGTGTCCTTGCCCCATTACTTTATAACATTTTCACATACGATATGCCAGCTACAACAGATACATTCAAATCATACAATAATACTCTGACAGCAACATACGCTGATGACACAGCATTTTTAATTACCGGCCATATTAGTAATATTACCGATTGTATGCAACGTCATTTAAATACATTCATTACATGGTCAAATAATTGGAATATTAAAATAAATTGCTCAAAATCCAAGCATTTGATATTCTCTCTACAAAATCGCATCGTATGGCCCGATGTGTCAATAAATAACATAATAATCCCATCAACAAATTCAGCAAAATATCTTGGTCTTCATTTAGATCGCAAATTGCTTTGGACTTGCCACATCCATAACACAAAACAATCAATTTTAACAAAAATTAAAAATTACAACTGGCTTTTAAATAGTAGATCCCGTCTCTCTCAATCAAATAAATTATTAATTTATAAACAGATAATAGCTCCCTGCTGGCAATATGGCATTGAGCTATATGGCACAGCAGCTGATACAAACATTAGAATGTTACAAGTATGTCAGAACAAAGTCCTTAGACTGATAACATCACCGCCCTATTACGTTTCAAACCGGACAATACACAATGACCTAAAAATCTCTTCTATATGGGACCAGATAAATTTACACGCTTCGAGATATTGGAACCACCTAAATACACACACTAACATAACAATCAAACCGGTATTCAATAGTACCGGCCGCCACTTGAAACGCACATGGCCTATTGAGCTTCGCTTTAGAAAAGCTCCAAATAGTGCCCTATAAAAAAAAAAATACAATGATTCAATAATCTTTACAAATTATCAACATCAAATAGCCCGGATTCATCATCATTCATCACCGTTCAGCGTCATCATCATCATAATGAACTCAAACCATAGATATGATACAAACATGCCACTATTTCCAACATCCATTTACACATTCCATACACATCACATTATTTCAAGCATAAGATTCATCAGCACAACCACCGCCATCGTCATGACAACATTTACAATAAATGCACACATCATGTATACAACCAATCTACACGGCTACATCATCTTTCCCACGGACACATTCACCACTGCATTCGTCACAGTCATCACATAATCATCCATCGCTCAACTAAAATTACATCAATTTCACGAAACAACATCAATATACAATAGACAAACATTTGTTATCAAACACAATACCGGCACAAACAACACTTCTAACAATCTTCTTCCTTCTCTCAATCCACAGCTGGCCTATTCAGCTGTCAAACAAAAAACACGAATTCATCAAGCAAGTTGTACATGCAGATCGCAGAAACTACACCATCGTCAATCCTCCAGCGTCGTTGAGTTATTCCTGCGCCGTTGGACTTCCATCACATCCCCCGCTCTTCAGCCCGCTGAACATCACACCCGCGTCGTTGGACAACAACGCCGCCATGAAAAAACATCATCTTTCCGTTCAGAGTCGCTCCCTCTGTTCGCCGTTGGACATCATTCCTTCGTCGTTGGACTTCACTCCGGACATCCCTCCGTTTCGCCGTTGGACATCACACTTGCGTCGTTGGACAACAACGCCGACATTTCCATCAACACCCCGTTCAGCGCCACCGTTGGACTTCACTCTGGTCATCCCTCCTTTTTCGCCGTTGGACATCCCTCCTTCGTCGTTGGATACACACCTACACCTCACACCAGTCATCACTCCAGCGTAGCATACAACAAAATTTATCCGCTACGTTGGACACACACACATCACACATCAGTCCTCATACAACAACCAGCAACAATTGGCTACAATAAACACATTTGTTTGGCATCGAGAGGACCAAACAAGACCGCAGCACCACATCTGACCAGTACAACATTGGGTACTTTGGATCAGATGCATTATATCCTCTCATCATTAAGAACACCTCATCACATCAGCAGGATAAAGACGCAGTACTGAGCTACATCATGCGTCGAAACCGCTCTCAATATAGTATAGTTAAGTTTAATATCTAATTTTAATTATTATAATACCAATGTCATAATCTTAATATTAGCCTATTAAGTTCCCCCAATACCCCCCACACCCCCCCTAATTTTTTGTAAAACTTAACTATATTTAGTCATAAAATAAATCTTAGGTTGAAGGCGTCCAAGCGCCCTTCAACTGAAACGAAAAAAAGAAATAATCCTGCGCCGCTCTACCTTCTTAATGTCGGTATCGCAAAAGCAGTCTTCAAGTTCTCATTATGACGAGTGATGTTTGATGCAGGCAAAGTATTAAAAAAATACGCAATCTCCCCCAAAAAAACACCTCCCTACCAAATGACTTCACTCTTTAGAACACAAAATTTCAGTGTCCAACCAGCATAGTCACTGACTTAGTCGGACTTTCGTCTGTGTTTTGCGTAATTTCTGCACCGCTCTACCTTCAATATTGCTGGTATCGCAAGAGCAGATAGCAATCACGCCAAAAGACGATAGTTGTTCAATGCATGGACAATGAAATCTGTTCACCTTCGAGGTCACTTCGAGGTCTTTCTTCACTCTAAGCGATGCACTGTGCTCTAACTGGTTTGCCAAAATGCATTGCCAATCGACACTTCTCTTCTGTCGCACTTTCGTCCGTGTCCGCTAAATTCCTGCACCGCTCTACCCCTGTACGGGGGTATCGCAAAAGCAGACTGCGGTTACACAAAAGACGATTGATGTACCATGCATGGCAAACTGTGACCAGCACCCTATTTTCTTTTCCTCCACACAAATATCCATTTGTTAGATAATGGTCTACCTGTATCCCAATCTTTTCTAAAAATCGCATCCTTCTCCTTCCTGGGGAATCCACTTCCCCACTTTTCAGACTGACTGGCCCACTGTGGTGTTCCATCTGTCCAAAACGCAAAATCAGTCGACAACTACCTTTGTCGCACTTTCGTCACTCATTTTGTAAAAACTGCCCCGATCACTATGGTCGTAAAAGCAGTATACGAACTGTAGCGACGATTGATGTCTCTTGCGTTGACACTTGTGACCCAGTCTGGTGAGCCAGCCAGTCTTTTCAAATCTATCTAAAAAAAACCCCCAGTTGCAAATCTACCACACCTCTCTTCTGCGCTCCGAAATACCAGACTCTTTAGCCATTCCGAGGTACCACTTTGAGGAACTCTGTCCTAGGTTGAGGCGGGACAAGCGGGACTTTTGGGAATCAAAGTGGAACTCGCGAAAGTGTTATGGTGGACATGCAGAAGGAGTCTCTGTGGATTTTTGCATCAACTTTTCGTTTAATAGACGAAAAGCGGTAGACAGTTCATACTTGTTCGGCTTGCTGATCAGTCTTTGACTGATTGTATGCAAGTCAGCCGACATAGGTATGAACCGTCATTATACCAACTCGGTCCTGCAAAAATATAACTCTGTCAATTACTGCTGGCTTATGGTTCGAAGATACCGGTACTGCAATTGGGCCGAAGCATGCCACCTTCTACGGCATTGTCTTCAAACACCCAATAACTCGCATACCATTATAGAGGTATCATAGCGTTACTGATGCCGCACGCAACTCACTTAAGACCATACACTCTATGAGCATCTATTCAAAAACTCGAGATACTCTCACAACGGTACTTTTACCAATACCTCCCCTGGTTTACGCACTTATCTTTTTCTCGAGTTTTTAAGCGTAATCCAGTAAGAATATTTGCTCTTGTGTATGTAATCTTAGACATCATAACTTAAATCTTGTTTTATCCCATTCCGCCAGTTTCCATCCCACATTGGTGCTCTATCTCTTTCTCGCACCAATGAAGAAACTAAACACGGATGGATCCTCGCAAAAGGATCCATCTGGAATGTTGGGTATAAAGAAAAAAAAAAGTCTAGCGGTCTTGCCCATATCCTATCGGTGAGCCAAGGCAAATCACTGATAGAGTACATGGGTCCCGGTGTACATATATGTTTATGCAATAGGCTAATCATATATAATAAAAAAAAAAAAAAAAAACCCCATAAAAACTATCGATCCCGCGTGGTCCCCTCGAGGGCGTCTAGCGGTCTTGCCCATATCCTATCGGTGAGCTGAGGCAAATCATTGATAGAGTACATGGGTCCCGGTGTACATATATGTTTACGCAATAGGCTAATCATATATAATAAAAAAAAAAAAAAAAAAACATGGTCCTGTACACCTAAAACAATGTACTAGATACCCAGTATATATAACAGACGTTCTAATGAACACCCCATAAAAACTATCGATCCCGCGTGGTCCCCTCGAGGGCGTCTAGCGGTCTTGCCCATATCCTATCGGTGAGCCAAGGCAAATCACTAATAGAGTACATGGGTCCCGGTGTACATATATGTTTATGCAATAGGCTAATCATATATAATAAAAAAAAAAAAAAAAAAACCTTTTATACCAGTAGTAATGATGATTAAAATGAACACTGGAAATCTTTCCCAGTTCATATTCTGACACTACTGATCCTTAATTGAATCCCCAATAACATATTTACCTGTAATAAAACTGACTTACGAACGATCAGTAAAACAAACAATTTATAGCAATAGTCTTACTGATACCACATGGTCCTGTACACCTAAAACAATGTACTAGATACCCAGTATATATAACAGACGTTCAAATGAACACCCCATAAAAACTATCGATCCCGCGTGGTCCCCTCGAGGGCGTCTAGCGGTCTTGCCCATATCCTATCGGTGAGCTGAGGCAAATCATTGATAGAGTACATGGGTCCCGGTGTACATATATGTTTACGCAATAGGCTAATCATATATAATAAAAAAAAAAAAAAAAAAAAAAACGTTCTAATGAACACCCCATAAAAACTATCGATCCCGCGTGGTCCCCTCGAGGGCGTCTAGCGGTCTTGCCCATATCCTATCGGTGAGCCAAGGCAAATCACT